>JALIZH010020341.1:0-34104 GCA_030522465.1 Rhipicephalus appendiculatus
CCATCACATTTTAATCATAGTCACTGTGCTTCATACCGAACAAGCGTATTTGGTTCGATGCAGTGTATTATATGTCAAAATTGTTAAACACGCACTCGATCACTGACTGTCAATAAAATATTAACATGCTAAACGCTAATTATCGCCAACGATGAATGACTATGCTCGGCGACAACTTTTCTTGGCACTGAAGCGAAGGCTACAGAGTCAAATCGCGCGTATCTCACCGCTAATTAATATAGTCCCACAATTTCTTCCATCTTTTCTGCGTAAGATATAACAAATACTCCTTTCATTTTTTACATGTAGCTCTTTCAGACACAACAGAGCGCACTCGAATGAGATATTTGTGCTTGTTTTACTTTATAGGTTGTCACTTTACATTTTTTGAACGCGTGAGAAAGTTGCGCCTTTTGCCAGTGCCTCAAACGCTTCAGCGGCGTCTGCGTCGAAATGCAACGCTGATTGCGCGCAGCCATCACTTTCCACGGCGGTACGAGACGCATGTCAAGCCGGACTACTTCGCGTAGGGTTACATGTGCAGATGCTCCGCCCCCGTAGCTTTCCCTTCAGTGCCTAGAAAAGTTGTCGCCGAGTATACCTACAGTTATTCGTTCAATGCAGGTCATGCTAGCATTCACCCATGTTAAACGAATGTGACATAGTGAGCAAGCACTGTGACCTCTCAACACGCGAAATAAATAAAGCTGAGAAGATGGCGTAGTTCGATGGCACCAGTGTCAGCACCGCATCAATATGCTTATCGACCAAGGAGTTGGAATTCTTAGGTAGAAATATTGCAGTGGAGCTGTTCAGCTTTTCGTAATGCCACGTAGCGTCACACGAAAACTACATGTAGGCCCATCATCATCATGAACCGGTATGCGCTCTCTTCATCTTCTTTTTCATCTTTTGCTTCGCTCCCAGAACACGTGCGCCAATTTGTGCGGCGTGGGACGCAATGACTCTGATGGGCGAAACAACGAGTGCAGTGAGAGAAAGAGAAAGGAACACATGGATAGAAAGAAAGAAATAGGGAAAAAGTAAAGGAAGACGCAGGGCAAAGAGAAAGTGAGAGAAGGAGTAGAAGGAGAGACGGAAAGAAAAAGAAACGGAAAATATAGAGGGAAAAGGAAGAGAGAGAAAAAGATACAATCAGACTAAAAAAAGATAGAAAAAAAAAAAGAGAGCAAGCGTAGTCATCTTTGATATATTAGAGTAAGGGGTACGAAAGACAATCGCGGGTAAGGATCAGAGAAAGGAAAGAATGAGAGGGAAAATCCTAGCACAGTATTATCAAGCACACTGTAGCAAGGGGTGGGAAAGAAAAGTGAAGGTGAGGACAAGAAAAAGGAGGAGAGCAACGCCCCCAGTTCCACTGCTTCCTCAGTCTTCGCACCAGAGGTGCGTGGTACTCCCACTGTTTCGTAATCTGTCTTGTAGTACTCTGGTGCCTGTCAATATCAATGTGAAATACTTTCTATCTGTGGCATCCTGCGTGATTCGGTACATTGTGGCTGATTAGCTGGAGTGAGCATATATATATATATATATATATATATATATATATATATATATATATATATATATATATATATATATATATATATATATATATATATATAAGGAGTGTGAACTTAAGGGCTCGTTTGCTTTGTTAAACACATTATTAATGACAACTAACAGACAATGATGCCAAGGACAGTATAGGGGACGTTATTAGAAGTAATTGTAGTGTAGGGGACGTTATTATAAGCAATTGTAGTGTAAATGTGAAGAAAAAGAAGTGGACGAAAAAGATAACTTGCCACCGGCAGTATCCTGCCCGTGGCAAGTTATCTTTTCGTCCACTTCTCTTTCTTCACATTTACACTACAATTACTTCTAATAACGTCCCCTATACTGTCCTTGGCATCATTGTCTGTTAGTTCTCATTAATAATATATATATATATATATATATATATATATATATATATATATATATATATATATATATAATGACGAATAGCTTGCACCGTAGTCTATTTACAAGATATATTTACAACAGTGGTCGCACAGCTGACCGGTTCAGCTCAGAGAGCGAGCAGCCGGAGACCGTCGTTCGCTTCGTGCGCCTCGTTCAGGGGGCTGGCATTATGCATGTAGCCATATATATATATATATATATATATATATATATATATATATATATATATATATATATATATATATATATATATATATATGCAGGGTGTTTTTATTTCAACAATACAGATTTGTCCTTAAAAAACTATAATAGTTAGGCACTTCTCTTAGCAGCCAGTTTCTCAGCCTAAACGGAAAAATTTTTCCACTAATTAGATCACTTAGAAATGATTATTTCACAAAACAAATTTCATTCACTTTTTATTATAAATTTTAGGGCGACTGTTTATATGGCGAAGCTGTTCTACGTCCCAATTTATGGCGAGCCCAATTTTTAAAATCGAAAATATTATCTGATTGTTTCAGAGATCCATCGTCGAATTTCGAGACTGCGATGCCGGAGATACCGAAACTGAACGCACCAGGTGCGCCGGAAGGCCGGTCCGCGAAAAACCCATCGCAGCTTTGAGATTTCGAAAAGGCGGCCTCTATTAATTATTGTGGCGTAATGAAATTCAGGCAAATTCCAGGGCGAAACCGAAACCGAAGCAGCGATGACCGCAACAAGCAGACGACTAGAATGACGTCACTGTTTAAGAGAACGGTTGCAGAGGTGCAGTTCTTCCCCGTTCGTTAATGTATGTGCGTCATGTGTGCTACTACTGCAAGCGCAGCCCACACACCCACACAACGAAGTCGGTTGATGGTTGATATAATGACGTTCACTCATTCTGGACGTCTCAGACGAATATGGCAGTTGCGGTCTTTTGGGTTTCGGTTTCGGTTTCGCGGCTGAACTTAGGCGAATTTCATTACTTCGCAGTTATTCCTAGAGGCCGCTTTTTCGAAATGTCAAAGCAGAAATGAGTTCTTGGCATGAAGGACTTCAATTCTCCCGTTTGACTTAACCGCCTAACTACGCTAATCAACAGGTTAATTAACTTAACTTTCTTAATTACTGTCCCAAATCATGTCTTCAACCATCTTAAGATGTCTGCCGCTACAGCAAAGCAGAAATTGTATATATATATATATATATATATATATATATATATATATATATATATATATATATATATATATATATATATATATATATATATATATATATATATATATATCGGCGTTACGCGAGGCGAGAATAATAATAATGATATCAGGGGGTTTTACTTCCCAAAACCACGATATGATTGTGAGAGACGCCGTCGTGGGAGGGCTCCGGAAATTTTGACCATCTGGCGTTTTTTTAATGTGCACTGGTTACGCGTAGCAAATCTAGTACACATTGTTCCTAGCACACTTGAGCAGCTACTACTCTTTTTTTTGTTATTGCCAAATAATTTATTCATAACTATACTTGTAACTGTAGAATTACTCCTATAAATTTTCAATAGGTCAATGAGGGCTATGTAGGCATGTTGAAATGACATCTGTATGCGCTGCTTTTAACAACATACTAATTTCGTGCTCATTCTTCCTGTTAATAAAAAAAGCAAGCCTAATCAATATAATATAACACACGACAGCGCTCCCACCAGCAAAAGAAAGGAGCGCCCTCACATAAGCCTACTTCAAGCAAACACTTTGCCTCTTGTCTGTTGCCAGAGGCGGCGTTCCGCACTTTGGCAAGGGTGCAGGTCCAGTGGCAACAACATGCATCGTTCTTTTTTCAGAGATTCCATCCACTCGATCATACGCCAATATCATTATCCAGAGCTTATGACCCACCATTCCTTTTTTTGATGAGATGCACCTCATATTGAACTAACACCTTCAATATGAGGTGCAACGAGCAAGGAATATCTATAGCACTGTGCTCCACAAAGAAGTGGAGATGGAACCACCATTTTAGCAGTACCGATAGCCCGGTGCTTTTTTGATCAGGAACAGCATACCGATTAATATACCTGCCAATCAGAGTGGCCGTACCCGCCTCGTCACAGAGCGTGCTTTGTAATTACATACTATTATCTTTGTTGCAAGACAATTCCTTTTCTTCTATTTTTCTTCACAGAGTTGCTTGGTGAGAAAACACGAAGTACACACGATGGTAGGAAACATGATGAAAACGAGATGTGTTAGGCGGTAATTGTGAAAGCTCGACTACTATTTTCTCCGCAGCGTTGCGGCGCCAAGGCTCGCGTGTTTCAATTCGTTTTTTTTTGGCAAAATAAGTATCCACGAAAGATTGACCGAGAGATGAGTGTCCCGGCAGCTACCATGGCAAGCGAGACGTGGGTTAGCTGATGGCCACGCCAGAAAGGCAGCGGAAAGTGAACGTACAGAAGGACGTAGTCAGTATCATTGCAGTGTTGGCGAAAGGTGACACCCAGCAGTGTCGGTGACCTTAAGCCACTATAGATTGAGTAGTTGCGCACCGCGCCCAGCTTACCTGCCAGGAGGAGGAGGAGGAATAAACGTTTATTGCACGAAACGGTATCGCGGTGCAAACCCCGCGTCTACCCTAGGTGGGAGGTCTCCTCATTCCAGGAACCCTCTGGCTTTCGCTGCCTCCTTGGCCCTGGCGACGAGACGTCGTTGTTCGTCCAGGTCCTCCGAGGCGAGCTTGGCCTCCCACGTTTCGATGAGGTGTTCGTTTGCTTGATCGGCGTCACAGGCATTCGGTGAAGGCGATGAGTTGGTGTTTATATTGCATGGACACGCTAGGATCATGTGGGGCAAGGTGTCAGGTACACCGCAGACTGGGCACAGATATTCGTGCAATGTTGGGTACAGCCTGTGCATGAGTATACCGTGTATGTAGGTGTTGCTCTGAAGTCTTCGCAGTATGGTGCTGTCCTCTTTGTTGAGCTTTGAATGTGGTGGTGGGTACTCTCTGCGTTCCAGCCTGTGGTGTTGTAGTATTGCAGAGTAAGTGATTGGTACGGGCTCAGCCTCCGTGGGTGTAGTCCTGGCGTCTGGAGAGTGGGAAGGTATAGCCCGGTAGGCGTGATCGCGGCCACGGCGTGTGCCGCCTCATTCCCCTCCAGCCCCTCGTGCCCAGGAACCCATGTGACACAGGTGTACGGCATCGGAGTGCTTCGGCGCTTCAGTATCTTGACTGCTTGGGCAGACACACGACCTTTAGAGTAGCTTCGCATGGCTGCTTGCGAATCAGTAAATATGACACCTGCATCCAAGCACGTAGTGGTGGCAAGTGCGATTGCCGCCTCTTCTGCAGTTTCTGGGCGTTGGGCGCGAACTGTGGCAGATGCGAGCTCTATGCCCCGAGAATCTACGACGCTCAAAGCGTAGGCGTCTCTATTGGGATACTTGGCTGCGTCTGTATATCTGGCGTCCGCATCTTGGTTGTGATTTCGTCGCAGAACATTCACTCGGGCTTGCCTTCTTTCCTTGTGATGCATGGGGTGCATGTTGCGTGGAATTGGTGCAATGCAGAGAGATTCGCGGATGTTTGGCGGGATTCGTTCTTTTCGGTCCGTGTTTGTGTCGGCTATAAAGGTGTCGCCGTAGTTGAGCCGCTGAAGCACTGATCTTCCAGTGGGCGAGAGCTTTAGCCGTTCTAGTTGACTAGCCTTGTGTGCTTCGGCTAGTTCCTGCCAGGTGTTGTGTACTCCCATCTTGAGAAGTTTTGCAGTGGAAGCCGTGAATGGGATCCCCAAAGCGATTTTCGTGGCCTTACGAATCATGGTGTTGAGCTTCTCTATCTCTGCATTCTTCAGCGCGAGGTAGGGGAGTGCCATAGGTTATTCGACTGCTGAGGAGAGCTTGCATCACACGGAGCGTGTCTTGCTCTTTGAGGCCGCTTCTACGGTTTGCAAATCTCCTGACGAGATGCGTTAACTGCGATAGCGTGCGCTGTAGTCGAGGGAGTGTGGCCGCCCCGGACCCATCTTTGTGGATGTGGAGTCCCAGCACTCGTAATGTTTCCACTTTCGGGATGGGCTTTCCGTTTAGGGTGACGCTGGGATCGGGTTCATTGTAGGCGGCTGGCCGTCCTCTCGTTCTGGACTTCAGGATGAGGTGTTCCGACTTCTCGGGAGCGCATCGGAGGCCGCATTTTTGCAAGTACCTCTCGATAGTATCTATCGCTTCTTGTAAGTGCATTTCTTGCGTTCCGGTATTGGATGCCCTTGTCCATAGCGTAATGTCATCTGCATAAAAAGCATGTCGTAGGTCCGGTATAGCGTCGAGGAGGCTGGGTAGTTTGATCAAGGCAATATTGAAGAGCAACGGGGAAATGACCGAACCCTGTGGAGTACCTCTGCTCGGTAGTCGGAAAGTGTCGCTGCGGAGGTTGTATATTCCCACTGTGGCCGTGCGGTGCGTGAGAAAATTCCTGACGTAGTTGTATGCCCGAGACCCGCAGTCCAGGTGTTCAAGATTGGTGAGGATAGCGTCGTGACTGACGTGGTCAAAAGCTCCCTTTATATCAATGGCTACTATTGAAGATTTGCTTCTGGTGCTCAGGTGATCGATGAGGTCTTCCTTGAGCAGAAGGAAGATGTCTTGTGTTGATAGGTGTTGCCTGAATCCGAACATTGTGTGCGGAAAATGTCCCTTGTCCTCGAGGTACGGAGTTAGTCGGTTGTGTACCATGTGCTCGAATAGTTTTCCTACGCACGAGGTAAGGGAAATGGGGCGCAGGTTCTCGATGCTGAGGGGGCTTGTTGGGTTTTGGGATCATGGTGATCTCCGAATGCTTCCAGGTTGCCGGTATTTCTCCGCTCTCCCAGCATTCATTGAAATACTGGAGTAGGGCTTCGATTGCCTGCTGTGGAAGGTTGCGGAGATGCTTGTTGATAATTCGATCCTTGCCTGGGCTGGTGTTTCTGGTGAGTGCAGCAGTGTGCTCCGCAGAGTTCAGCCTGTGTAAAGGGTTCATCAAGTTCGGGGTTTGGTTTTCCACCGTATGCTCTGTCGTGTGCCGTCGTGGTTATGGGTGGGTCTTCGCACAGCTTCTTCTGGACCTCTCGAAGGAGATTCTCCTCTGATCCTGCATAGTTGTGTACCAGCCTGCAGAGGTTTTGCCGCTGCTGCATCCTTGTAGGACCGTTGCCGAGGAGAGCGCGAAGAATGTGCCACGTTTTCTTAGTGCTTAGAGTTCCCCGTAGTGCGTCGCAGAATGCATACCAGTTCTGTCTTGCGAGCTTTTCTGCATATTCCTGTGCTTGTTCAGTAAGCCGGGCTATTCTCTTCTTGAGTTGCTTATTGAGCTTCTGTCTCTTCCATCTCCTGAGGAGAGATCTTCTGGCTTCCCAGAGATGGAGGAGGTGCGTGTCAACGGCTGGTGCTTTCTCGTTCAGCTGGATTCTTTTCGTGTGACGTTCCGCCACGTCGAGGACCTTCCTCATCCAGTCGTCTATGTTATCGATGGTGGTCTCAACATTTAGGGCATCTCTGAAGGAGTTCCACTCCGTTATTTGGGCCGTGCCAATCCTGGTGGGCTTGCGAGTGTGAGCTACATTTAACTGGACGATGTGGTGGTCACTGCCCAGGGTTTCTGGGAGACAGCTCCACTTCGCCGAGCGCACGTTTAGCGTGAACGTGAGATCTGGGTTCGTGTCTCTGGAGACACTATTCCCTACCCTTGTTGTCTGGAGTGGATCGTTCCACAGAGTCAGTCTGTGCTGCTGAGCAGTGTCGTGTACTCGGGCGCCTTTCTTTGTAGTGTTATAGTAGCCCCAAGCCGTGTGAGGGGCGTTGAAGTCTCCCATTATAACCACTTGGTGACCATCGGCGCGTTTCTTCAGTTCTCGTACTAAGAGGTCGAAGTCTGGCAGTTGGTCTTTTGGGGGACTGTACACGCTCACAACAATGAGTCTCTTGTGCGATTTCCTTTCCGGTATTACTTCTATCATGGTATGTTCGATAGGTGTGTTGACCGGTTCCAATGCCTGTACCGTGAGATTCTTTTTTGTGAGTATTGCTGTGCGCTCTGTTTGGACGTGGGCGTTGTACCCTTGCAGCCGCACATTCCGTGTATTTGTTTCTTGCAGTGCTATAAGGTCGGGTGGGTCTTGCTTGACAAATTCTTGTAAGGTAGCATGGCGTGGACGGTAGGAACGACAGTTCCACTGCCAGATGCGGAGAGTTGAGAGCGTGTTTGTCGTCCTTTGGTTAGGGACCGCCATCATCAATCGGTTCAGGTCCCCGCTGGCGCTCGCGGGTAGGGGGAAACTGAGCGAGAAGTACTTCGACCATTTCCTCGTGCCCTCTTCCTGTCAGGATGAACGTCAGTTAGGGAAGTGTTGAGGGTGCTCTTTAGTGACATAAGTCTTCTTCACGTATGCTATAAAGTTGTTTAGCTGCGCTGCAAGTCCGTCCACTTTGGCGTCTAACGTGGTAATCTTGTTGGTCATGCTTGCGGCGAAATTTGCTATTGCTGACTGCACTATGTTCTCAACTGTAGTGTGGATGCTTTTCATGAGGCTTTCTTGTAAGATCTTGAATCTTGCGTCGACAATAGATTCCATATCTGCTGTGGGAAGGTGGGTACCCGGTTGTCCATCGTTCTTTTGGTCGATCGTGCATCTCTGGTGCAGCTTGTCTATGAGGTCCCTTTGCTCCTCACATTTTCTAAGAAGCTTGTTCGTATTGTCTTGCTGTTTCTGGTGGCTCTGTATCAGCTTATCGATAAGCGCCTGTTGGCTTTGTAGTTGACTGGCTTGATGCTGTAATGTACTTTGTTGACTGTGCACCCTATCTTGGAGAGATCGTAATGCTTCATTGTCAAGCGACGAAGACATGCACTTGGTTGTAGCTCCGGAGCCGCTCGAACCACTTGCTGCGATCGCATAGCTCACTCTTTTGGGCGAGTGCGAGTGCGAGCGCGAGTGCGAGTGCGAGCGTGAGCGTGACCGGGATGGTGTTCGTGAGGATGGTCGGAGTATAGGCCTTGATTGACGTCGTGTGGGGAGTGCTGCCAGCGTTGCTGCGGAAGTTGGTGGTTTGGCTTCCTAATTCCGGAAAATCTTCGTCCCCTAGACTTTTGCGACAGTCTCGTGCTTTGAGCCTGTCCATTCGTTGCTGTCGGATATGGAATGGCGGTGGATTGGGTTTAAGCCTTTTCTTGCAATCTTTGCTTGCAGTTTCATGCTCCCTCTCCGCATAGCTTACAGGCGGGTTTGCACGCGTGGTCGGATGGTTGGTTGGTCTTGCCGCATTTAGAGCAGAAGTCTGGCAGTGGTCGTGGGCAGACGTCCTGACGGTGTCCCGTGTTGCCGCAGGTCCTGCAATATTGCACCGATTTTCGATAGGGTCTGCATCGAAAGTCGAGACTGTGGAAACGGACGTAATAAGGTACGTGCGGTCCTTGGAAAAATATCACCGCCGCGGACGATTGCCCGAGCATACGGGCGTGGAGAATAGTGTACCGCGCTGGTGCGTGGAGGCCTGCCTTGAGTTCTTCTTCACTCGTGCCGGGCAGAAGTCCGCTTATGACACCGCGGGATACGTCGTCCGGTGTTCTCGTGTTGCCTTTTACGGTGAAGAAAGTGCCGCCAAGTTGTATGCTGGTGATGCTTTCGAGTTTTTTCGCGTCTTCCCATTCGGCCGTGCTCGCTATAATCAGGTTTTCTAGTCGCTGGACTTGCACGCACACTTTCTCGCCGAAGACTTGCTGTGTGAGGCCACTGGCTCTTCCGATGGCGTGCATGATGGCGATATTGTTCCACTTTGCTAGCTCGAGGCCTGCTTGTGGACGGTATACAACCTTGTAGTCGTCAAATGGTAGGGGTGGCATCATATGCTTGCGACGGTGGCTTTGGGGTTGCTGCGTTGACGGTTCTTCTTTGCGTTGCTTTCCCTCTGGTGCCGTGTTTTCCCCGGCGTCTTTCTTGCCTTTTCTACCTCTCGTGATCCAAATGCTTTCACGTTCAATTGTTCTACCGCTGCTGGCGTCATACCTCCAGGTAGCCGCTGCGTTCCGTATGTCGGTCGCGTCCGTATGCATCGCGTTGGTATCGTCCAGCTGGTCAGTGGGCGTGTCGTTTGTTTTTTCGTCTGCTAGACTCATCTTGGAAACTGGTCGCCGAGTGGGCTGGTGCCGGTGCAATGCTCCCAGGAGCGCTCGAGCGTCGCGAGCACGCGCCGCGCGCTAACGGCACGTCCTCCGATGGGCTTGCGTTCGACGTTAGGTTTAGCAAGGCGGGTGCGAAGCCTCACAAAGATCAGGAAATAGGACACTCACTTGGTGGTGGCTAGTGTCCGCCGATTCCTCTCATCTTGCCTGTTAAGCAGATGCCAGAATGAGGTTGGTCATGAGCCGTGATGCTAGTTGAGAAGCGCGAGAAGCGGGAGCCCATGTGAAGCACACCTGCACTCCACAGCCCCCTAGCGGCTTTCCTCTACCTGCCAACTGTAGAAAATATGTTCGTTTCACTGTGGGTTCCCAATACAACCATATGCTATTAAAAAATTAACCACAATATTCATTGCCAAGGACCTGGCCTAGCCAAAAATTATATTCAACAAGCCCACAAAGTCAGCGCTTACGGAAAATGTCTTGAACTATCGATAGTTCATTCTGGTATTCATAAATTATAGCTGAAATGATACCGCAACGTCAGGAACAACTTTTTTAAATTATGTTTTTCTGAGACGCACAAGTTCTATTTTAATCATTCGCTTGAATGAAGGACGAGAATTTGAAGGCTGGTTTCTTTATTTGGCACAACTTTAATGAAAACCAGCAGATAATAAAGCCAGTGAAGGTATAGGGAGCGTTAATTGTACTGTTTTAGGTTTATTGTAACAATTGTGTTATAGACCTCAAGAATGTGCCACTTTCTTCTGGCACGGACCGAACCTGCGACCTTCGGATTATGCGCTCAGTGCCCTTACCAACACAGTTACAAAAGCAGTCGTCCCTTCGTCCACTTATGGGGTATTAATGTGCATGCAAACCCTGGGAGCACCACTGTTAGCGATGACGACGAATGTGAAACACTTCTTTTTTTTTTGCCAGATGGCGTCATGTAGCACGCCATCATTTAAAGAGAGGACAACACATCAACGAGCCCTCTTATGCTACCTGAAGGCATCAACAATGCCGGAACGAGACCCTCGTTATGAGTGATTGAAGGAAGGGACATTTTCGAGAACTATTCCATTTGAAATGCTCTGAAGTGTTATTGCCTATCATGAGCACTTTATGTAATAATGACTAATCGTTCTGAGGACGGCATACGTCTTCGAACTCTTGTTCCAGGATCTTCCACTGTTAGGGCAAATCATGTCCCACATTTGCCTTGACATATGTATTACAAAAGCTTTTCATTATTGCCGCTTTAAATTGCTCTCTAACCATTATGCACTTAAATGGAAAACAGAAAAATTGAAGGACACTTGAGCTTCGCCTTCAAGAGTACATAGCGATAGCGTAATCGGGCCTCTTGCGCATCGCCTTCTGAACTGCAAGCCTGCTTGGGTTATCGGTGCATGCCTCAACCGTGCCGTAAGGAAACGAACGACTGTGCGCGTAACACTGGCCGTTTAAAGTATGATTGAATGCCTATGGCAAGCACAGTTGTTAAGCGTTCACTACGCCATAATTATTCCTTTTGCGAATCAGCGAAGGGCCCACTACACGTTCGTAGGGGAACACGCAAACCTAAGCAGCTGTTCATTTTGTTGATGGCTCAGCTGCTGATGATGATTAAATATGTCTGAGCGCTTTGAAATGGGTGGGCATTATAACAGCCACTCGTTGCTCAATTCATATCTTTTGAGCCTGGCGCGCTTCCACGCTTCTGCCACGCAGTGTATGACACGTGAATGAGACTTCTTTCACTGCATGACAATCATATAGTGTTGCTGCGTGCAGCGCAGATTCGGGCACACCCGCAGTGGCCCCCCCTTTGAAGGCAAGGCGGCAACGGCACTGAAGACAATCACCGCAGTAGGACGTGGCCACTTCAGGAAGGCAGCGCAGAGAGACGGCAGCCGGGCGACTCGCTAGCGCTGTGTGTGTCACTTGTTTTATTGCGATAGCAACCATATGGACACTCTCGGCTGGTTTTCGCCGTCGGCGTTGGCGTCGCCGTTGCCGTCGCTGTCATGTCTCGTATATGTATATGTATCTATATATTTATGAAAGCCACAAAGAAAAATAGTTAAGAAAAATGTTTCCGACGCGCGGCATCGAACGAAAGACCTCTCGCTCTGCAGCGCGCGGCGCTAACCGCTGAGCCAGGAGAGCGCACGTCTTTAAATGTTGAAATGGCGACATATTTATATACAGCGAGTTTTCAGCGTGTTTTCAGCATTACCAGTGAGATGGCGCAAAGCGCGCGCTCGGCGGGGCCTTAGCTCGGCACCCCGCTCGTCGCGACGCCCGCGCTCATCTCCCTCGCGCACTTTGCCCCGTGGCGGGTAGGTGCCCGTTCGCGCGCGCGCTTATCTCGCGCTGGAACGATTGAGTTGTAGTTGAGCGCACGAAGGTCACCTCGCTTGCGGCAGTCCCCCCCATTTGCGAAAAGAACACGCTTTTCAAACACAGTGAGGTAACAACTGTGACACTTGTTCGTTCGCGCTCGTCTGTACCTGTGAATATGTTTCGTGCGTCGTTTTTATTCGAGCTGCGCGTTAAGTGTCGAGCTGTCAACGTTGTTAGTTCTCTCTCGTCCTGTGCGTGTTGTTTTCGTGCGTCATCTGTGCGTGAGCAGCGCCCTGCAGATTTCGACCTGCTTGCCATTCGTCGTCGCTTGACATTCCAATTTGTCGCTATCGCATTCATTGCTTCGCCTTGTGGCGAAACTGTGACTTTTTCTATCATGCGTGTTAAGGGCTGCCTGATATGTGCACAGTACAGAGATGAAATGGAGTTACAGAGACGGAAGTTGCAGAAGCGCGGGAAGTGCTGAAGCGAGCGCACGAGCTCGAATAAGAAATCTTAGAATTTACGTTGTCGCTAGCACAAATAAATGCCTGTACTCACGATGATACCAGTAGCGCTAGGTGGCGTCATCGGACCGATGTTCCCGCAGGGCGAGAGGGCGGTGGACAACTACGGCGTGAAAGAACGGCCCTTGTTGTAATCTCATAACTGCTTTCGCTGTAAAAGATCATGTGCAGGCGGCACGTCTGTGTAACGTCACTTGTGTTTGTGGGGATCGCTATCTAAGAAAGCAATAAACACTACATATGTGCTCCCATTATACAGGCGTCACGTTGGTTTAACCCCAATTGTGGTTCCAGTGTTCGCTGCGCTTTTATAGCAGCCTAATAAAGAATACATTTTTATTCCTGTGATTCAGTAAGCCATATTCAAGCGTTGCTGGACCGCGGAGGAGTACGCGAATGAAAGTTATGAAAATTAGCCGGGACAGTTGGGCGAGGTGGTTGAAATTCGTGTTTGAAAAAAAAAATGCGAGAAAAAACCACAACACACAGTCCTTTCTCCATCGTGCCTTAGTGTTGTGTTTTTTTTTTTTCGTGCTTTTTTCAAATATGAGTTATGTATGATATTCACATCATCGCACCATAGCGTGCACTTTGTTTCGATAACACCGACTTTTGCGCTCTAATGTAAGTTTTTTATACTAGCAGAGACCATAAGTTGCCATTTCAACGTCGGGGTTGTCGGCGTGGCTGGTAAGCGCAATATGTGCACACAACTCCTCTATTTACAAAAAACACGCCGATCCACATCGCAATGCTTGGCTCAAACGAAAAACGCAGCACAATAATACTATCGGCTGCCTGTTTCGGATGAAACCAGTTCCCACGAGGCGTGAAATTTGCCGATTTTTGTTCTTACAAAGGTTTGATATTTTATAACACACCTAGTAAACATGACTTGGTCAAGTTATTCAGAGTTGTATATTATTCAACTGTACAGATATCGGTGTGGATGCTCACAGATTGAAGTAAAAATAGTCTGATTACTAGGACAACATCGATGCAATCAATTTTATTCATTTCTACGCCCTCCGACTACACGAATGTGCATATGCAGGCACGTGGTAATAACAAGCGATGGTCAAAAGGATAATGGCAGCTCTCCCAAATGTGTGCATAATAATTATAACACCCGGCAACGTTGGTGATTCGAGGCATACATACAGACTCCTGCCACACAATATCCGACACCACACAAAAAGATGAAGCGTGATGTTCCACTGTATCGAGAAATCTGAAAAAAAAAGACAAAAATGTTGCACTATCAAAGTTTTCGTTACAGGGTGTGGTGATAAAACTACAGTTTCGTCGAATATAAATGCGCACACTGCTAGAAAAATGCAAGCGGTCAAGGTTTTGCAAGTTTGTGACTGATTAGAGTAATGTGACAGTGCGAAATCCAAAATACAGACAAACTCAAGGAGTGTCCCAGCACATGTTCTATAAATGTGGCTAGTTGAGCTTCGTTCTGCGTGTCGTCTCGCAACGCTCTTATGTCGTCTCGTGTATTCTTTTGGCAACGTGTTACATAGGCGACAAATTTTCACTGATGCAAAACAATAGCCATAATATATCGTGTCATGTCTTCTTTCGAGCAGTCTTTCTTGCGCCACAAATTTTCATCACGGCCTTGGCTTGCGTGTAATCACTCAGAGTTTCAAAATATTTTCAGAAAGTGATTTTTAGAAGCTTACGAGGTTTACGCCAGGAAGAAATTTTTCAGATCACCTTGCAAACTTTTTTTGCAAACTGCTAATCGCACGAAAACTGTACTAGAGGAGAACCTGTCGTCGTAGATCTCGAACACGTCTTTGCTTTATAAGGGCTAGCTCTGAATCCCCCGTCACTTCCTTTTCGTTCCTCACGCCCATGCCCACCTCCTTTATTTTCAACAACGTCACGCAAGCCATTTTGTTGCCTCCAACATGTACAACATTAGTACCGCGCGGTTCACGACATGGCCAGTTGCCAAATGCATGGAGCAGGCTCTCACTACTCTGTCTCGCCCGTGATGCAGTGACACGTGTGACTCGGACAGGTGTCCTTGTACTACCACCGCACCTCTGACGCGAATCAGTGATGAAGCCTGGTTCGGTGTCGAAGCGTGTGGCTCTAGGCACGATTGGTATGGGCAACCGGATCCCAGGTAAAGCACACCACCACCCAGACCTCGAAATGGTTGAGCATTGTCTGAGAAAACAAGCTGGCTGTTACCAAGAGCATTTGATGACTCAAGAACCTGGTATACTGGCCAGCAGAGATAACAGACAGCTTGCAGCAAGTCAACTAACTCGGCAGCTGAGCTGATTTGAAGGGAAAGCGCTGTTTAAGCCTCGAGAGGTGAAGTGACATGGCTGCTCGATCTGCCCCCTCTGGTGCGGCCTGCCGATTCGGGAGGCGAGCAAAAGAGCGCGCGTGAAAGGGAAAGTTTTTTACTGGCCACGATGGTAGGTGGGGGCGCCGCATATCGGCTAAGTAATGACACTTGCACCTGTTTGCACTGCCTCGCGCGAAGGTAGAATCCCAGTACTCCTCCCAAATTTGTCACAGCAGTATTCTGCCCTCGTAATGCTTCACGAAACCCGAAACTATGCTACCTCGAGCTGCCATCCAAAGAAAACCTCCGGAATGCATGGCTGTGGAACATTTACCGAGAAGGGACTGACAAGGGCAGCCATTGGCAGCCCAGCTCCAGGACTCTCGTGTTTTCGCTTCATTTTATAGCAGAAGACTACAAGGTAGGAATGAAACGTAAGTTGTTGATGCCAAAAGCCGTGCCAACTACGGAGCGACTCGAAAGTTTCTACGGAGCGACTCGAAAAGTTACGCCTGGTTACCCACCTGTGACGATGCCTTCAAAGAGCTGCGCCGTCTGCTAACCTCACCGCCAATCCTGCGTCACTGCGACTCCACTCCTCCGACTGAGGTTCACACCGACGCTAGTGGTGTTGGAGTCGGCGCCGTGCCACCGCAGCGCAAATCTGGGTTTCACGACTACGTCGTCGCATACGCCAGCCGTACACTAAGGCCGAGAAGAATTAGCTGTTACGGATAAGGAATTCAGACCTTACCTATATGGCCATCCCTTCGACGTAGTTACAGATTACCATGCCCTTTGTTGGCTGTCCACGCTGAAGTACCCCTCCGGCCGATTAGCCAGCTGGGCTTTGTGGTGGCAAGATTTCGACATGCGTGTTGTATACAGGTCTAGCCGCTGCCACAACGATGCCGGCGCCCAATCGCGCTCACCTGTGTCAATCGAAGGCCCTGCCGGCGTATTTGCCGTGGACGAAATGCTTTCGTTCCCAGCAGGCTATGACATGGCGTCTGAGCAACGCAAGGATGCTTGGATCAGCGCCCTTGTGCGATTGCTTTCCGATCCGTCAGTTTTACCTTCAGCTCATCGAGCATTGCGCCGTCGAGCTTGTCACTTTGAGATCCGCGATTGCCTCGTCTATCACCGGAACTACATGCCTGACAGCCGCAAGTGGTTATTGGTCATACCCCGCCACCTTCGTGCTAAAATATGCGCAGACTTCCACGCTGACCCACGGTGCGCACATGCGGGCCCAGGTTTTATTGGCGAGGCATATACCTTTGCACGAAAGTACATTCGGTCGTGCCCCCCAGGGCGAACAATGCAAAGCTCCTCCTCAACACGCCTCTCGTCCGATCCAGCCAATCCCGAGCCCGGCCAGGCCCTCTGACTACGTTGGCATTGACCTCTATGGGCCCCTTCCATGCACGGCTTTCGGGAACCGCTGGATAGTAGTCGCGGTCGACCACTTGACGCAATACGGAGAAACAGCCGCTCTACCTGCTGCCACAGCCCGCGACATGTCATCTTCCCTCCTGCGGAACTTCATTCTCCGTCACGGCGCACCACGTGAACTTCTGAGCGATAGAGGACGCGTCTTCCTTTCCGAAGTCGTAAGCCCACTCCCTTTCCGAATGTCGTATCGTTCATCGTACTGCTACCGCCAACCATCCACACACTAACGTCTTGACGGAAACATTCAAGTGCACCATCGGCGAAATGATCGCTAAGTATGTTGCCTCAGATAATTCTGATTGGGACATAATTTTGCCCTTCGTGACGTACGCCTACAGCACGGCTCCACAAGCGACTACAGGCTCTTCGCCATTGTTCCTCTTATATGGCCAAGAACCATCGACCAAACTCGATACCATTCTGCCATACCGACCCGATTCATCCGAGTCTACGTGCATCTCTGAAGCTGCCCTTCACGCCGAGAAATGCCGTCAGCTCACCCGTTCGTTCACGACCGTCGACCAATGGCGACGAAAATATCGACGTGACGACGACCACCCGTACCCTCACTTTCTTCCGGACTCCATTGAGTGGATCTGGGTTGTAGCTGTCCCTACTGGCCTCTCCTCCAAGCTTGTGTCGAAATATCGGGGACCCTACCGTGTTGTTGCGCAGATGTCACCTGTCAACTACATCATCGAACTAGTTACGCCATCAATAGACTAATGCTGTCGTGGTTGTGAAACCGTCCACGTAGAGCATATGAAGCCCTATTACGATCCGCTCGTACTATGTTCTCCGTGAGTAGCCATGATTGGCTTTTTCCGACGGGGGACGCATTGTAGTGAAGAGGAATGCCCGGCGCTGCAGCCACATCGACAGCCTTGCGCGAGGCACGAGCTGGAGCTGCCTGGCTTGCTTTCTGCTGCAACGGTACCCGCAACTGTCCAGTTCTTGCTGCTACTGTTCCGACGCCACTACTGCTTTTAACCCATTGTCTGCATTATAAAACATAATTATTCGTTCAAGCAAAATAATAATTTCCAAAGGTGATGCGCAAGTTGAAGTAATACTAACGATTCAAGTATACTTTGTGCCTGCTATGTTGCTTCAATTTATACATCCAATCCTAGACGACGTGGTACCGAAACGTAGTATAATGTTGAACCAATTGAGTCAGAAGTGTGAACATTTCTACATTGAGAAAAAATGTGCTACATTGATGCAGTCTTTATCGAATCCAAGCAACCATATTCTTTCAATAATCAAATCGCTGCGGGGGGTGAATACAAGATAAAAATAAAGGTGTCATGATACAAAATTACCAGAGGAATGAGTGTCCATATTTAGAATAGCATTAAGCATTTTTTATTTGAAATCATTTTAGATATGCCACTTATTTTAAATCTAAATTAGTGTTAGCTGTTCAAGCTTAGACTAAACTGCCGAAATGGCACGAGGAGAGAAGAAAAGCTTCTCACTATTTAAGGATCGTGCTCTTATTTTTTTTCATGTAACGTGCGGAGTTTTTAATGCACCTTATTAAGAGTAAAACTAAACAAAGGCAGAGCTAGAAGGAGGGGTAACATGACGCGCACGCTCTTGTCGGGTCCACCTTTCTACCCATTCCTTTGTTTCGCTTCCCTCTGATTGTGTTAATTGAAACAATCAAAACGTCATGCTATACCAACTCCCTGATAGTACTACTTTTAGGTGCTTTCCCTCGTTTACGCTGCACTCAAGAACAGAACCTCTCATTTCCGCAATTATCAATAATGTCAGGAACACTGAGTATTTAAACTTGAAGTATGGAAAAACAAATCGGGGTTCATATTACCGTAGCACATGGCTCTGCAGATCTGAGACGATATTGCACACCTTTGCATGTAGCGATGCAGTCTGTATGAAGCTGCATAAATACAAGGAAACATGAAAAAAATACATAGACCCTGGAAATAATAATTCGCGTACACACAAGAAAAATATTTTATTGGTTGTTCAGGCGTAAATGTCATAAGTGATTTCATGCAGCTATGTGCACTGGATCAAGCACACGAACAAAATAGAGTCCGAAATGTAGTATATACAGTGTTTGTAAGTTACACCGATGATATTAGAGCCATCATCATCATCATCAGCCTGTCTACGCCACTGCAGGGCAAAGGCCTCTCCCATGTTTCGCCAATCAACCCGGTCCTGTGCTTTCTGCTGCCACGTTATACCTGCAAACTTCTTCATCTCATCTACCCACTTAATTTTCTGTCTCCACCTCACGCGTTTGCCATCTCTTGGAATCCAATCAGTTACCCTTAATGACCAGCCGTTATCTTGCCGACGTGCTACGTGTCCGGCCCATATCCATTTCTTCTTCTTGATTTCAACTATGATATCCTTAACCCCCGTTTGTTCTCTGACCCACTCTGCTCTCTTCCTGTCTCTTAAGGTTACACCAATCATTTTACTTTCCATCGCCCGCTGCGTCGTCCTCCAGTTTAAGTTGAACCCTCTTTGTAAGTCTCCAGGTTTCTGCTCCGTAGGTAAGTACCGGTAAGATGCACCTGTTATATACCTTCCTCTTGAGGGATAGTGGTAGACTACCATTCATGATTTGATAAAGCTTGCCGAATGAGCCCCATCCCATCCTTATTCTTCTAGTTATTTCACTCTCATGGTTCGGCTCCGCGGTTACTACCTGTCCTAAGTAGACGTACTCCTTTACAACTTCCAGTGTCTCGCCACCTATCGCAAAGCGCTGTTCTCTGCCAAGATTGTTCCACATTACTTTAGTTTTATGCATAATAATTTTCAGACCTACTCTTCTACTTTCCGTATCCAGTTCAGTAATCATAAGCTGTAATTCGTCTCCCGCGTTACTCATCAATGCAATGTCATCAGTGAATATTAGAGCCATATGTCTTTAAATTGGAACTGAGGGAACCCCAAAGCGGTAGAACTTTCTAGCAGTGGACAAGCACGTTCAACAAGAAATCTTAGAGCAATTCAAGAGCCCATGCACACAATAGCACATCAACGTGTTGACTGTTCGGTACTGACCGCCCTTATAGTGCTCACGAGCCTTACTCGTGGTTCCGCGGAGTTGTGAAAGAATATGTGTTGTTACAGAAGACAGGCAAGATACTGTTCGAAATGCGGTACAGGAATGGGCTCCAGCCAGCTGTGCGTGCGAAACAAGCGCCCAGCATACTTTACACGTGGAAATAGTCCATGCTTCTTTTCTTTTTTACTCTGCCTTGGATATCACCTAGTAGATGTGCTACTGTAGTGCGGTAATTTCTCGCGCACTTAGCACATATTATTGCTAACGCTTGGGATAACGAGCTGATATCGAGCATACCCACTCCCTGCATCATTATGTCTCTATGCTCTGAGAGCGTAAACACTTATGAAAACATAAACCACACCAACCAATGCAATAATTCAGAAATAATGCATTATGTTCTAACGTACCGTTCTTCCATCCTCCAACATCACTTTCATGCAATCACGCGGGTGCAACTTGATCCCCTTGATTCCTAAGAAGAGCCAAAGCTTCAAATGAGATAAAAAGTATGTGGTATTGGGATGACAAATGGTTGTGTGTTTCAATAATCTTTATCGAATATAATAATCAAATTCAGTTTTTTATATTCTTAATAATATGTGGGGTTTTACGTCCCAGAACCACCATATGATTATGAGAGACGCCGTAGTGGAGGGCTCCGGAAATTTTGACCATCTGGTGTTCTTTAACGTGCACTGACATCGCACAGTACACGGGCCTCTACCATTTCGCCTCCATCGAAATGCGACCGCCGCGGCCGGGATCGAACCCGCGACCTAGTTTTTATATTCTTAGGCAGCTTTAAAATATAGAAGTTAAATAAGTCACATTTGGCAGAAGGCTTTTTTCAACACCAATAACATCTAAATACGAACAGTTTCATAGCGTGAATAAAAAATTACACCATCTCCCGCTAAAGGGAACCATGTGTAGATGTGAAGCAGCGGGCGCAAACGCTTACACTGGCGGCGGCGTTGACGCTGGCGCTCATCGCAGCGTTGCGCAGGAGAGAAAACTGGGGAGGCGCAAAGCACGCAGTGGTGGAGCGGCGTTTCGTACTGGAACACGCCAATCGCTGCTAATGGGCAATGAGAGACAGAAGGCTCCGACTGGACACAGAGATCCGCAGTCCGCTTTTAGTTAACGTGCACGCTGCCAATTTTTATTGTTCAACAACGCACAGGAGAAATCTCCCACCGGCACCACCTTGCAGGTCAAAATCCATTGCCATATATACGGAGTGGCCAGTGAACGGTTGTGCAGCGCGAGCAGCCGGTTTTTTCAACCAAGAAACTCGCTAGCAGATGAACTGCAATAGGCTGCGCATTTGGGCTGGTTGGTTCATGATTGGTTCAGCGCCGTGGTTTGTGTCCTTTCTTCGTCCCGTCTTTTAGCGCTGTTTTATCCTGGAAATCGCTAGCAGACGCTGCCTGCGTCGGCGTCACGAGGCGAGAGAGGGGGGGAGCGTAGGAGAGGAGAGAGAGGAGGGGACGCGCATGCGCAGTGGGAGTGTGGGCGCCGCGGGCAGGGATGCCTAGAGGAGAGAGGGGGGAGCGTAGGAGAGGAGAGAAAGGGGGACGCGCATGCGCAGTGGGAGTGTGGACGCCGCGGGCAGGGATGCAGAGAGGAGAGAAGGGGGGAGCGTAGGAGGGGAGAGAGGACGGGAGGCGCATGCGCAGTGAGAGTGTGTTGCCGCGGGGGAGGGATGCCTAGAGGAGACAGAGGGGGGAAAGGAGGTGTTTTATTTATTTTTTTTAAAGGGTTTGCGCATGCGCAGTAAGGAGGCCACGCCGCACACCACCACCACCGGATTAAGCTTCGCCTTAAGATGCTTCACATCTAAAAGGTATCAGTTATATAACATTAACCACCGAACATGCACAAGAAATTTCTTACAACGGTATAATAACTTCAATTAGTATCGAAATTCTTAGTCATATATATTATATCATCCCGAGAGCTTCAAACCATTCTTCCTAAATTTTAGTATTTTATGAAGTATCATACCCTGTTTTTTCCAGTCTTAGTAGTATTCGCAACTCCATAAAACGCTCTGTGTGCTGGCAACACTGGTCGAAAAAACAAATATGGCTACGCTTACCAGGGTCAACGCGGTACTTTCGCTTGACGCTGTGCTGAAGTTTCTTGATTGTGGCGTCGAATCGCGTTGCTTCGTCGAAGGCGAATGAGGTGGCTGCCGACCACCTCATTCTCTTCGGCATAAAGGATTTCAGTGGCGAAACACGGAAACAGTTGCGCTGCGCGTGCAAACATCAAGCCTCTTCGGCGAACCGCATCATATTTATTGAAGTTGAAGAACCTGTCCAGCGCCCGAGGTTAAAGAACGCAACTGATCATGTGTAGCGGGCCGCTCCGGAAGATGCAAGCACTTATGCGCTGCGTCGCTGCAGCGCACAAGTGGCAGGCCTTCACAGGCAAGACCTTCACAGGTTTCAAGGTAACTCTGCGCTGCGAGTCGTGTTGACAATTGCATGTACACCATTGAGTTCTGTTGTCCCGTGAAAGCTGAATACGCGTGCCGTTCCCTTGACTACAGAACGGAGCTATGCCTGGGTAGTGTATCTTGAGATAAGGGAAATATTAGTTTCGCTTGTAATAGGAGTACTCCTTTCTTTTCCTTCGCCAATCCATGTTATTAGGTTTCTAATAAAGAAGGTCGTGTGCTTCCAAACACTCGCTTGTTCGTGTTGGCAGCATTTGATATTCGAAGCTCTTACATACACGCATCACTATACACGCTACGCAGGCGCGGACATAATTTATAGAGGCACTCACGAACATATATATTGTCACGTGGTCGTGACGTCGACGAAGGTGTCAGTCGGCGTGAAAAAGAAGAAACTCTTTATTTGGCCGAACTTGTGGCCGGGAAACTGAAAGTCAGACTAAAACAATGTACAATGGCACTGCTAGCGGCGAACAGAGCGTCGGCCGTCCATAATCTGATCCGCGGCAAGGTGCGTCGGCATTTATAGAGGCGGTAGCGAACATTCGAGCGGTATCACTGGTGGCCACGTTTGTTCGAGAATAAACTGAGCTGTTCGCGTCTGCGTGCTGAAGCCTGACAGTTAATCCTAAATAATCTGGAATGTTCTCAGACATTGGGGCGCGGTTTGCGTAAGGCATTATCTACACGTGAAATGGGCCGGCGAAATCATAAAGAAAGGGGCATGTGTGGCAATATACACGCACGCTACGCACGCCCGAACTTAAGTACAGGGTGGTTGAACCCCCACCTCATCCCAAAAAATGTGAGCCCTACGACCATGGTGAAAGTATTATTAAAGTTAACAAACTCATGACTAATCAAAGTAACTTATTTTTAATTGCCCACGTTAGGTTTCCGGAAATTAGCGCTCGTTTATTCAGTGATATGGTGATAAATGCATCACTCGGAAACAAGCCTGTTTCAACATAAGTTGTGCTGCACTGTGTCGGAAAAGAACCAAGCGATACGCCCGCAAGTCTAACGCTCCAAAACCTAAGCTGGAACAATCACTTTTTGCAGTTCTCTTAAATTTCTTGCGGGCTGATGAACCTAAACTGTCAACGCGCCGCGTTTAATGAGAACACAACACCGTCTCTAGACACCGCAGAGCAAGCACAGGCATAAACACCGTACGTTTGTCCGTAATAAATATACTTCAGGTTTCACTACTACAGTTCACGCTGAAGAAACGTACGTCAGGGACAGGGGCGTAGCGAGAAATTGTTTCGGTAAGGTACACCCATCCTTTATATATATTCGCGCGTGCGTTTGTGCTCGTGTATATATACAGACATGCAAAATAAAAAAAATTCGAGGGGAAGGATTACAGCACCTTGGGTATATGTAGCGCTACGACTTGCACAGAAAACAAGCATACGCGAAAAATACACTCACACACATAACGCAGCAAATTTCCTAAAGCGCTTGCCTATATAAATGAAAGTATGCTCCACTCTTAGAGAAGCCCGAATATTGACAAGAATGCACACACGCTAAATAATGGTGTACTCACCGGGGAGAATGAAGTCGTCGCGAGCGAAATCATTAGAACAAACCACCATAGTGTTCGTCACCTTCTTTCTAATGAATGAGTTCCTGATCTACTCCCTTCTCCGTCGCGCGTCGTCTGCATCCTTCGGGAAGTGACAGAACGATACGTCGCCACCTCTCCACCGCGATGCCACGCATTGCGGCACACAGCGATGTTCTTTGGACATCACTTTCTTGTTTTTTGGCCTCGCGCGGGCGGCATCACGAGAATAAAGGAACTATGCCATCGCTTCTCAGCCGGCGCAACGTGATAACATATCTCCTTTCAAAGTTGACCTTGTTAGTGCGGTTTCTAGGCGCGGCCGCTAGGTGGCGAGCGCTCAGTTGGAATCGTGAACAGCAATGGCGAATCCAGGTGGTATATGACCCTCGTGTCAACCTGGCAACATAAGTGCACTTACGAGCAGTATGCTTGCTTACCCTTAGTGTTTCTTTTGGGCACGCATTGCTTAGGGGGGAGCAGAGCGCACTTGTAGCAAAGAAGAAATGGCGACCGAGTGCGAACGTGTTTTTAGGAGGTGTAGATGAAATAAGAAATCCAAGAATGTGATTGTATTACGTTGAATTATAAATGAAAACAATGCTAGGGCATTTTTCCTCACCGAAAAACGCAGCTGTCTTTTATACAAGGGTTGAAAGTAAATACCGACCGAGAAGCAGCACAGTGCGTTCCCTAAATGCATACCGACTGGTATATCCCTTTCCGTCCCGGAATTTTTTTTGTAGGGTGCATCAAAATTTTTAATGCCCGTTTCATGCTAAGAAACTGTTGAAAAGCATGAAAAAATAAAGCACACTGTATGTGCAATGGTTCTCATTGGAACCATGTCCGTTTTACAGGACACTGGGGATCATTTTTTGCCCTTATGGGTAGATACATTCTGCTATCTTGCTTGAAAGAATGCTGCTTTTGGACCTGTGAGAAAGTGAATTCCATCATAAAAAAAGAGAAACGGTTTGCTTTGGCCCGGAGGAAAGTTTTTCAATGGTTAGCTGTCGCACATAGCATTCAGCACCATGATGAAAAAAAAAAAAAACATAGGAGGGAGTGCGCTTAGCATCCACAAGTCAACCTCATCTGACGCCGCTACCTCGTCGTGCTCCATGTTCCTGTTAGAATTCGCAGCATGCTCTTGTGTCATGTTTTATGGCTGGGCTTCAAGATTTTCAGATGATGCTACCTTTTGTTTTCTTTTTTTCCTCCGTGTTTAGCACGATGCGTGCCAATTGCAGCCTGGTATCCAGTGTAATGGACATAAATACACCCTCACATTGCGAGAAAACTTCTACTTACAAAAGCTACTTTCGTTGTAACATAGTTTCAATATGACATAAGTCAGCTCACATAATATAAATTATTTGACTTTTTGCGAAGATGGCTCCTAAACTAAATTTGTATACTTAAGCACACTATTCGCGTGCGTTTCTTCATGAATGACGAAATGACTCTAACGCGCCCCCGACAAAAATGGGGCTGACGGAGAAAATGTCGTCTAAAGACGATAGTCTTCTGCCGGCCGTAGTACTATGTCTTTCTTTGCCTTACAGCGCCTCCTCTATGTTGAAGCGGCCGCATTTGGTTGGCATTGATAAAATAGAGGAGGCGTTGCGTGAGATATGGACGTGGACGCCATCTGGCAGTGGCATCGGTAAATATGAGCTTGTGCAGAACCCAGAGCAACTGTCAGGCTCTTTCGTGCATAGCGTCGCGTTTTCAGCGCAGCCTAAGAAACACTAGGGTCTTTAGAAATACGTATCTATGTATTTTCTATTAAAGGAACACACCACCTAATAATTACGTATTGATGTTGCGCCTGAGATATGCGTAACATATCTTTTTGATCGACTATGTTCACAAGTATGAACGCAGCCACTTGTGCAAGATGGTTGGGCGTTCAGCAGGTGGTTAAACTTTGGCCGGGTGGCTGAATCGAGGAACAGACAGACAGATAGAAAGGCAGAGAGACAGACCAAAATTTCTCGTTAAGGTATCCGAAGCAAGACTATCGTCTTTGAAATTACATGTAAAAACAAATTCCTCGACTCTTACGGATGCTGCCTAGGTGGGTGCAGCTCCGATTGTACCTATGCATGCTTTTGTGCATCGCTTTTTTTATATGTCCTGTACACAGGTGGCGGGGCCGGAAAGGAATATGCTTTCCTAAAATGACAAGCCGCTTGCGTCGTTTGAAATGGGTAGAGCGCGCTTTTGAAGGCATGGAGGGGTAAACGGGTCGCCATGATTTCGCCTTTATATCTCAGGAAATGTTCCCTATTTTGTTGTGAGATGCCGCGTGCTCAATAAGGAAACTTGTGGTCTTCACTATGGGTAACATTGAACCTGTAGCTTTTGTATTTTTTTCTGGTAGAGTTCAAATTTTCGATTGATGTATAAAACTTAGTAAACCTTTTCTGAGTAACGCGAAACAGTATAACGATAAAGTTTGGCACGCTTATTGCGGATGATATTCGTATTAATCGCTACCTATATTGACGGGCTGCCAATTCGTCTGAAAAATAGGAACACGGTGCTCATTTCTCAGGTGCCGTGGGAGAGACTTTCTAATTAATCTGTTTTTTTCTGACTGTCATCATAAACAGTTTTCCAAGTTTTAATTTCAAACTATTTGGAAGATTTTGGGCACAGTCTTGGAAAATTTAAGTTTTCCGAAAAACGTACGTCAACTTCGGGAAATTTCAAAAAAGAGTCATCGTAAGAAAAACACGCTTCTGTGTTTAAAAACACGCGCGGAAAGTGCTCTCAACGTAGAACAATGACTAGGATACAAAATCATTCTGGTAAAAAAATTTGCGATCAAAACTTATGAAAAGGAGGAAGTGACTATATTCAACCGATTTAGCCATAGTCCATATAGAAGATACACCAACGAAGAAATAATTACGGAAACAAGCCCCGCGCATCCGTCAAGTGGTGCGTGCTTTGTTGCCATTTTTAAATAGCTTGGAGGGGGTTCTATGGGAGTGTCAATGCATGGTTTTGCCCCTCAGAGTGCGTGTTATTTTTTTAATAATAACATAGAAAAGGCTCGTTTTTGGTCGATCACCCACAATAACTCCTTAACCGAAGTGCGCTCCCCGTAAGGGCCATTACCTTGCGCGCTTGACACGGCTATAATATTTCCAGGTTTTGCGTAAAATAAACAGCTGGAACATGATACTGATAACATGGGAGAGTAGCTATACCAAAACTTTCTGCTCTACCTCAAGGCAATAGGTTTAGTCATTTTCGATACAGCTCCTGCAGTACTATGTCAGCAATAATGCGTCAGTAATGTATAAGCCAAATCTCACAATACATGAATTATTGCCATGTTTTGAAGCCGAATCTAAATAATCTGAGTGTAAATTAGTCGTATTTTCTCATTTAAACTGTAGTGAAATAATATTAGCTAGCCATGAAACGTCGTGCTACATACATCATTTGTTTATTGCAATGCACTTTAGGCTTCATGTCGTAAATATGTATCGCTTACAAGTGGCGCAGTGTGCCTCAGCAACATACCACTCACAAGCCGCAGTCTTCATGGCGAATATTGGGACAGATAAAGAGCACCCACAGTCTAACCCATTAACTACTACAATATTTTATCTCACCGCTCTTGGTATTGTCAGCATGGGTACCAGGAGCACGCCTTGAAGAAGAAAGACAACCAAGTACATGGGTGCGGCGAGTCACGCGTGCTAGGGGCGTCGGGGCCGTGTCAAGTTGTGACGTCTTCTGCCCAGGTTACCTGCCGAAGTAGAAGATCCGCTTGGTGCTGGACAATGCAACCTCCAACAGCAGCAGACTTCTAAGTTTCCAAGTAGCAGGGGGGCAAATGTGCCGGGCATGAGAATGATATATGGTCATAATTTGCGCGGAAGCTGCCACAAAAGCGGCACGCCGGCAAGTGCGTCCCGGGGTGGGAAAATGCAAAGCGTGCGGGAGTAAGAAATGTGTGGGCATTAAGTTGGCGCAACAAGTGTTGGTAGTGGGGGGGAAATAAATTTGTGCGGTGGGTGGATGGTAATGTGAGAGAGGCGGTAGTGAAAGGTGATATCGTAGTAGGTGAGGAGCGCATCGCGCGTATATCCCTTTCCGACCCAGCGACCAGTACACTGGACATAACGAAAAAAGCGGTGCAGAAAACCAAGCAGAGCTACAATCTGAACCGAAACCACTTTGGCAGCTTCTGTAAGAGTCCAGCAACATGTTTTTAAATGTAGTTCCTCCTTCAGCCCCATTTTCTGATGGGGGGCGCCTCAGAGTAGTGGCGTCATCCACGCGGAAACGCGCGCGCACGGTATGATCAAGTATACAAAATTATTTTAGGAGCTCTCTTCGCGCAATTCAAATAATTTAAATCGTGCATGCTGTCATATGTCTGCTTGATACATTGTTGCAAAAAGGTAGCGTTTTCAATCAGACGTTTGCTGGCAATGTGAGAATGTATTTATGTCCAGTATACTGGACACCAGGATGCAATTGGCGCACATCGTACTAAACAAGGAGCGGAAAAAAGAAAAAAAAGAGGCAGTGTCACATGACAATCTTGAAGCCCAGCCATAGAAAATGAAACTGGGGCATGCTGCGAATCTAACAAGAGCATGGAGCACGAGGAGGGAGCGTCGTCTGATGAGGTTGACTTCTGGACGCTAGGCGCGCTCCCTCCTAGGTATTTTCCCCTTCGTGGTGCTGAACGCTATGTGTGACAGCTAACCATGAGGAACTTTTTCTTGGGTCAAAACAAACCGTTCTTGTGTTTTAGACGATTGACCTTCTCATAGGGCCGAAAGCAACACTCTTTCAAGGAAGATAGCAGAATGTGCGTACCCATATGTGCAACAAATTAATCCTAGTGTCCAGTATGGTTCTCCTGAGAAAACCATTGTACTTACAGTCACCGTTAATTTTTTTGCATGCCTTTCAATGGACTCTTAGCTAGAAAAGAACATTAAAATTTTGTTCTACCCTTGAAAAAATTCGGGTCGGAAAGGGATATACTCTCGGCGGGGGCGGGCTGCTCGTTGAGTGGAATCAGGGGCGATTGAATCGGCCGCCTCGTTGCCAGGATGGCTCGTGTGAGTGGGCACCTCGATGATTTAGATCGGGCGAGAAGGGACGGTGTCGTAACGCAATATGCCGGTGGCTGAGGGCGCCACCCGTCCAACCGCGTAGTTGAGACCACAGGCTTGGAGTCACTGAGATGGTATTCCGGGAATGTTTACATTATAGCAAATGTGATAGCTTCCTCTTTGGCCTCGAGGGAGGTGGAAATGCAGAATGGGGCAGTAAGAGTAGGTCGGAGAGTGTTGTCAATGGCTAAAAGGGCATGGACTGGGTAGTGGTGGTACGTGGTGGCATCAACATAAGCCACAGCGTGTTGCCGTCCTAATTTTCGTGGGAGCGCGGAGGTTTACGCTGTACTGCGGGCTGGGTGGTGTTCAGAATGGCTATTCTTAGGGAAAGGATTAACGGTCAGAAGGCAGGAGACGTGGGAATGGAATGGATGGGCAGTGATAAGAGTGGATGAGAGGGGAGAGTTTAAAGGGTTAGAGAAGTGCACCACCCGGCCGAGCGCGGGAGAGACGGAGGAGATAGGCCAGCGGAGATGGGTCGCATGCATAGTCTAGGCGACCAAGGGCAATGTTAAGGCTGACGGAAGAGGCCAGATGTGATGGGCATCTCTAGCGGCTGCAATGGCCGCTAACCGCAACTACGACCATGAAAATGACCAGGTAAACTGGAAGTCGCTGGAGTGACCAGAGGTAGGCTCAAGTGCCTAATGTTCAACGCAGTCGAGAGCAAGGGTACTGTGCTGAATGTTCCGAGTTTCGCGAAACTTGGAATCTCTCCGAGCTGTGTTGACACCCTCTTTTCAAGGAACTAATGGTATGAAAAGGTAAAGTCGAGCCCTGAGAACCCGCCGCGCTCAATTGGATACGATCACGTTACAAAGAAACGCGGCGTCCTGTCAAGGGCAGTAGACAAAGTTGGAGTGTGTTTGTAAGACCAGGCCATATTCATCTAATTGGCTTTCCATTGAGTGCAGGAGTGCGCCGATGCAAGGAAAGCCTGAAAATTTTCTAAGAATCTTTTTACGGGTACCGCTTGTGCATATTAATTTTCGTTTAATGGCTGCGCTAAATATTCTTTAAAATTCACACGGCCCCTTACACATTCGCCTAAGACGACCTCAAACCGAAAGCCGTCTTCTTTTTTCTGCGTAGTCGACGTAGTGATCCTTGCCCGCCGTTCTCTGAAAGCTTTCTGCACCTGAAGCTGCTTTGCATTGTATTAATGATTAGTGGCATTGCAAGCCTTCTGCACCTCACCTGGTCTTTCACTGTCTCCGTGATCAGCCCACCTTTGACCACGCGGCGACGTCATGTGATGCCATCATCATGGGACATCAAGTTGATATCACTTAACGTGACATCACATGATGGCGTGACGTCACATGATGTGGCGTCCCTTGTGAAGTCACGTTATGAGTAGAGACCGGATTTTAGGCGAATGCCTATTTTGTTCCTTGCGTTCCTATCGTGCCACTTTGATATATGAGCACGAATTAGGGGTTAAGGAGGGCTTTTATAGTGTTTTTATCGTGCCTATAAATGCCTATTTTTGGGGTTTGCGCCTAAATGTCTATAAGTGCCCATAAATGCCTATTTTCAAAAACCGCGCCCATATGAACACTATTTAAACTCAAATTTTGCTTTCGAGTACAGTTTGAGACCGTAATTCATGTTACCGGGCAAAATTGACGTTTCGGTCCTCTATGGTGTGCCACAACCTAGTTCCCTAGTTCAACAAACTTCCGGTAAGCAACCGCTAGAAGCAGTGAAATGGGACACGCCGGCCACTTTACCCCACCGCACTGACAAGGCGCGAGCGGTTGGAGCAGGGGGGTGGAGGATCAGAGGAAAAGGCGCTATTTCTGCAACCCTAATTGGGACCACGTCCCAGCGTGTACAGTGCAATAGGGAGAGGAAAATAAAGGTGGCAAGAGGCGAGGAGAAAAGAGGAGAGTGGCGTCCGTGGCCGAGGACGTGGCGGGCGGCTTTTCCAACCAGTTTTCCACCTCCTTGAAGACCTGGGTGTGGTGGGGGCAGAAAACAGGAGGTGCCTTTCTGCAGCAGCAGGAAGATGGAGAACGAATGTGAAACCATGCATGGAGTGCCGTCAGGCGAATGTAGAGTGCAGGTAAAGAAAATGAGATGTGCACTTGGCTTCTGTTTCGTTTGTAATTTACTTCTTAAAGGGCGCGTCACCAGGTCACATAAAAATTTTAGTTAACAATAGAAGCTGTTGCGTGCCCAATGAATTGATTGGAAGAACTTTTTAATTGGTTCATTACGAGCCGTAAAAGCATGATGCTGGTAGGTGAGCTTGAAACCTTTGCCACTCGCAAGCCAAATTTCTTCCCTGCCCTCTTCGGTATCGGGGCAACTCGGAGCTGGAAGATCACACGACGCAGACGCATCAACACGTCATGCACACGCAAGGTTACACTGTGTGCGCATGACATGCCCAAGCCAGGTCATGCACACAAGTGGTGTTGTATATCGTTTCGGCGTTATCTCTATAGTGTAATGCCTGTTTCTGTGGGACGGATCCCCTCTATGCCCTTGGATAGTCTGGCATGGACGATGTATCCTTACTACGACATCGCGCGTCGCACCGCTGGAACTGCTGTAAGGGACGATGCATGAAAACACGCCAAGCGTTGTCAGAGCTGGCGCCGGCACGACGCGGCAACGGCGAGAACACGGAGGCAATCTAAATGGAGGCAGCTTAGTCTCGCATCGCGCTCCATTCGAAGTAAAAAAAATAAATAAAAAACGCACACAGATTCCGTTTGCATGCCTAAATATTTCTACAACTTTCATTCTTCTATTCAAGTAACAGATTGCACAAATTACACAAGTCGCCTCGAATAATTCTCGCAGTGTCACGTACTACTCTGACGTACGCAGGACCATTCCTTGTACGTCACTTCCTCCATATTGGAGCGCGCGCCCGTGAGATCAAAGGCAAGCGGCGTTTAGACTGACATTTCACTTCTTTCCAGGGCGCGTAGCGTTGCAAATCTTGGCAGACGTGGTCGTTAGCGCCCAGTGCATACATTACACTTGCCAGCTCGAAATGCTCAAACCTGGTAAAGTGCCCTTAAGGTGTTCGCAGACAGAGGATAAATTGACCCTGTGCGATTAGACCCGGCCAATACGAGGCTAAAAGACCCTTCTTGCCTTTTAGCGGTCTGGCTATTGGCTCCTGGGCTGCCCCTTCTGAACCATGCCGAAAAGAAAGAGGCCCAGGAGCGCGTTTATTCGACAGTGGACACTTAACTCACCTATGCTGGACAATAGAAGAAGAGACCGTGTTTGGAAACCGTGCGGGAAAACGGACAATAGCATGGCTATGTTAAACCATTGACGCATTTGTGCCATCCTAAACTATTACATTGGTTTGTTTTCCTGTCGTACACAGGTCGCACACGTCTTTCTTCGAAAATTTGATTTTTTGTAAATATTTATTGTGCCTAAATTTACGATTTTGGGGGGCCTAAAAGTGTGTTTTGCCTGCCTGTTTTTGGCGCCTAAAATGTGATTTTTTAGTGCCTAAAAATCCGGCCTCTAGTTATGAGACGCCATATTTATTCCAGCGTCAATGTTGTTCCTGTGCAGCGATTGTAACCGCAAGTGTGTCTGGTTATTGTGCCCATGAAGGCACTGTACAACGCGTAAACAATGTACATGGTGACATGAAAAAAAGACTACGCCAGAAAGGTTTTGACCTAATTATATTATGAATATTGTTGTGATTTCATTTTGTTTTATTGCACAGACAAAAGCGAACCTTGGATTTGATAAGTCAGAGACGCCTTATATGCAGATTATTTTTGGGGCCCGAAGTAGTATTCGTGATGAATGCGCCCCTCAAGGCTCTCATAGCGTCAAAGCCTGGGACAGTAACAGTCAGACATCATGTCTAGCGTATGAGACGAGCCAGGCGTCTATCTTGTGCTAAGTGTTTACACAGGCAACACACTGGCATTTATAAATATTCAGACAAGTTGCCACTTAGCCTCCGCCACTTGAAATTCTTGGATAAGGTGCTGCTGCGGGCATTGTCTTAGTCACGAGTTGAACTGAAGCCTCCTCAGCCTCAAACAATCTCAACCGAACCTCGCATGCCAAGTAATTTGATTGATAGAGACATACGGCAAGGCTTAGGCGAGCGGCACGATTTGAAATGAGGTGCGACGTACATCTTCATAATGACTGATGAACGAGTGAAGCACTGTTGTAAGCACAGACCGATAGCCATCCATCGTTCTTTGCTGCACTGCGAGACTACGTTCCACTGTCGAACACAGGTGAATACAGCCCAAAATGGGTACACAATTCTTATAGCAGATAACGTCACCTCCGCAAAGGTATGCTAACGCGCGAAGGGGCTATTGAAAACAGACATAGCATTGCGTTTACGTAGCACACAAGCAAGTGACAACCGACACGATAGCGCACGTCTCAAAGCAGATGCACTTTGTTTACGGCGACAACCACGCAGTCATTTGAAGCACTCATTTTAACATGAAATTGATAGAGTGGACTCAGCTACGAACTCTGCTTCTCGCGTTCCTGGAGTGCAGTGTGGTAAATTCATGAGAACAGACATATCTTAAACTATTTACTAGGTAGTGCACACCTTGAAGTTTCTCTCGTACGACGCTTTTAATGTGCACATATCAGATACCAATGTTCATTATGTGCTTGTTGATGCCATCTTTGTGCGCGATACATCATATGCTGTGTACGTGTGTATGCCACTTCAAGTACAACAAGGGTTAAATTATGACCACGGGCATTAGCTTCAGGATCTGAAATTGCGACGCTTTGAATGAGCGCTTATCGACCACCTGTTGTATGTTCTTGTTGACGCCATTTTTGCGCAAGATTCAGCATATGCTGTGCTCAGGTGTATATTAACTACTTCGGGTACCACTATGACTACATCATGAACTTTGGCGTTAGTCGTCGGGATGGAAATTTGCCAATAGGCGTGAGCGTGGGTGCATCTTTTCAAATGCTATTACAGCTCCGAGACACAAATAGTCATTTTGCAAGATCTCATACATCAGTATACAACAAACAATCAATTACTCTTCTTAAGTACTCCTGTGAAAAGGCGGTTCACTTGTGTGTTATACCGGTG
>JALIZH010020342.1:0-44968 GCA_030522465.1 Rhipicephalus appendiculatus
ACACAGCTGCTTTTATTGCTCTGACTAATTTAAACGCATGAATTGTGAACGTCAGCCAGTATTTTTTTCTAATGCATGACATTGCTTTGTGATCCTCTATTCATTTTCTCGTAAGCTGGCGGTCCCACTCCGGCGGCACTTTCTCCGCATTTAAGCCATTGCTTGCTGACGCACTACTCTTACTGCGTTCATGGGATTGATGTAAATTGTATTGCACCAAAAAGCTAAGGTTATCCCCTTTATAATGACAGCTCATAGTGCCTAGCGTATCTGCTATGTTTAAGACAAGTTGTGTCTTGTCATGTTCCGTGCTGCTCTCAGCTGTGGTTTGAGCGAAAAAAATCAGCTGCGACCACGACCCGCCGGCTGCGTTGCAGCGGTAGGCCGATAAGTTGCCGGTGGTTTCTTGGCCCGTTGCCAGCCAGTTGGCGCGCGTGACTGTGCAACGTGTAGCGAGCGCTAGCGAAGAAAGCCACCGTAAACTTATCGGCCTACTTCTGCAACGCAGCCAGCGGGGTCGTGGTCGCAGCTGATTTTGTTCGCTCAAACCACAGCTGAGAGCAGCACGGTCGCGGAGCGCGACTGCGCTAGTCACGTGGTATTTTTTGCATTTCGCGGGCTTTCTTTGCAGCACGGAAAAAAATGGTACGCGTAAAACTTTCTTTATCGCAAATAATGCACTGGGGGTTTCTGAAGACGCTCTCGTACTTTGCAACTCTCATTTCCTGCGTAAAGTCAATATTTATCAATTTTGTAAATTAATCCTAATTCACAAATTAGTTAATTACGAAACAAAAAATTGCCTGCAGTGCGCAAGATGGCTGTAAGCAACATTCAACTGATTTCACTCGCCTGCCTCAACTATTGTATTTTTTTAACCCTTGGCTAAAGATAGCTGGGACACCCGGCATATTACTAAGTGATAATTAGGTACTTGAAGTAAGAATTGTACAAAAAATAAGGGTTCCAATGTTCAGCGGTAAATGTGCTTCAGTAAAAACGAGAAAAAGGTTTCTGATGACAATCAAAGTAAAATAATTACTGTAACTTCTCCGGTTATGAAGTAAAAAATAAATAAACCCCGGCTATAATACATGGCGGGTATAGGCCTACCCTATTTGCCTCCATAATTTCTAATAAATGCATAACAACTTGTCTCAGCTGCAACCCTGTCGGCATAATCCTAATATGCGGTGAACCCCCCCGAAAAATGCAAGAATTGCACTCAACATTTTAAACAAAGTCAGAACTGACAGTAGAGCTTGATTATTAGTTTCAATTGGCGGTAGCTATCATGCTTACGCGTCTAATGTGCCCCCCTGAATATGAACTAACAAAAGAAGGGAATTGTTGCTATGAGGTCATTTCTTTGTTAGACAAAACCAAATACAATTAGGACAAGGTAAATGCAGGGGGATATTAATTGTTGTTTTGATCAGTAGTGTTTAATCTTGAGTTTATTTAGCCACGTAGTGTAGTAATTATCACAAATTAAATGAAAAAATTGGACAAAAATAACTTTCATAGGGATTCTAACCCACAAACTTCGAATTACACGTCAGATTCTCTTCTAATTGAGCTATCACAGAAGCGCCTCCTCTTTCAGTTTATCGCATATTTCTGTGTGCGTAATTCCTGGAAGTGAACACTTTTTTGGCCGGAGGGTTTCATGTGGAACGTGATGTTTGCAAAATGTTGCTGGTGACTAATAAACTCTCGCGTGCTAACAAAACGCGTTAAGTTTGCCCAGGCAAGGCCGCCACTATAAACGAACAATAGAAACACATGAGCTGAGCAGAAAATTAGACCAAGGATTCATGCAGGATACGAATTGTGTAACGTTATTGTAGTAATTCTGACGTAAGTTGATATTATTTCAGTGGCCGGAAATCAACTTTTCACTAAATGTAATGCACCCTAATCTTTTTACCCTTGGTATCCCACAGCCAACCCAGTTCCGCAAGTATGTTTTGCTTATATGTATTACCATTACATACGAAAGTAGGAATAAACAGAAAGATCGCGAAAGTTAGCTTTAGTTTTAGAAGAAAACCACTATACACGTGTGTGAACGATGAGAACACCAGTTACACTATGTCAATGATCTTTCTTCATTTTACAGGGGAACTTTGCTTGCCGACAACATTGTTTCAATGTATTGTTAGGTATTAAATGCGAAGCATTTCTTAGCGAACTTCGGCGACTTTGAGCGCATCTATCTATCTATCTATCTATCTATCTATCTATCTATCTATCTATCTATCTATCTATCTATCTATCTAGCCGCCTACGACTTTGTGCTCTCCTGGCCGTATCGTTAATGGGATTTATACCAAAATTGGTATGGAATAACATGACTGTATGACAAACAGGACTCACTGGTCATATCATGAAAATCATGACTAACTTGTCATGAAAACTATGATTTACACGCCATGGACATAGTGCTCCTGAGGCCGTTTTCTTAACTTAATATATGCAAATATTCGTATGATAAGACATTTCTGCATTACCAACATAAGTGACAGGTGGTAATATGAAAATCATGACCTGCATGTCATGTACAACATGATTTACATGCCACGCTCATGGCGCGCTGACGGCCGTTTCGCTAGCTTTATATACCACAAATTTAGTATTGCGTGACGTGACTGTACGACGAACATAAATGCCAAGTGGTAATATGGAAATCATGACATGTCATGTGCAACATGACTTGCATGCCACGCTCATGACACTCTCGTGGCCGTTTCGCTAGCTTGATATACAACATACTTCGTATTGAGGGACGTGACTGTATGACGAGCATGAATGACAAGTGGCAATATGGAAAACATGACATGTCATGTGCAACATGACTTGCATGCCACACTCATGGTACTGCCGTGGCCGTTTCGCTAGCTTGATATACACCAAATTTGGTATTCAGCGACGTGATTGTATGACGAGGATAAATGACAAGTGGTAATATGCAAACCATGACATGTCATGTGCAACATGACTTGCATGCCACGCTCATGACAATCTTGTGGCCGTTTCGCCAGCTTGATATACACCAAATTTTAAGGTGAAAGCCTTTGATGTCTCATGCTCACGTCCGCCCGTCCGTCCGTCCGTCCCTCCAGCCGTGCCCTGGCACAGTGCCAGGTGGGCGCCGGGGCGCGCAAACGGACGCCGGTCGCGTTGGACTCTACAGCGCTCGCGCTTTGCTTGCGTAGCGTCGCTGGGCCCAGCGTCTCTAATCATGTAAGGAGGGAGACGCGCGTATCACGTTCCATTCTGACCGACCCCGTCTCAGTGGGCACAGGCGTTCGAGGAACACACTTTGGAATTGAGAAAGTGTCCGTCAGTTTAACCGCTAGAACGCGGATGGCGTCTGCACGATGCGCAGAGCGCGAGAATACGAACGCATGCGAAACGGAGGCAGATTGGTCTCGCGTCTCGCTGCGATTCGAGGTGAAAAATTAAGCGAACATAAGTGGCAGGTGGTTACATGAAAATCTTAGCATGCATGTCATCTACAATGCCATTTACATGTCACGCTCATGGTGCGCTTGCGTCCTGTTCGCTAGCTTGATATACACCAAAATTGGTACACCAAAATTGGCTGTAAAAACAATGGAGGAAATGGCCCTTCGTCGACTGCACTGGATTGCGGTTGCGCGCAATGTTTTCGCGCCCGATTAGTGCGGTTTCAGACCTCATCGTGCGACAGCCGATAGCCTTTCACCCGTCGTCAGCACACTTGAGCAGGCTCTCCACGACAAGGAGATGGCCATCCTCTTGCTTCACGATGTCCAGTCGGCGTTCGACTTGCTGCCCCATGCTTCCATCGTCGGTGCAATGCGCTCCCTTGGCGTCGAGGTCCGGCTTCTCGATAAGGTTCGGGCCTTCCTTGCAGACCGGACGTTTGCCGTGCGCGTTGGAGGGGCGACCGCGTCCCGTCCACACTGGTGTACCGCAGGGCAGTGTTCTCCGCCCATTTCTTTCCAACTTGGTGCTTGCACCACTTGTGAAGTGTCTCCCTGAAACGGCAATTCTCCCAGTGCGCGCTGTTGTTTGCGCGGACGACATCGCCCTTTACGTGCGCGGCCCTACCCGGATGGGCGGGCTCTGAGGTCCGCGGGCGGATGCAGATGGCTCTGCACTGCGTGGCGAAGTTTATTAGTGACATTGGCCTCGCAATTTCGGCAACGAAAACCGAGGCCCTCGTTGTCCACCCTCGTGCTGCAGCCCCCCCGCCACCTCCCGTGCCTTCAGCTCGACGGTGTGCCGATCTCTTGGCAAAAGAGTGTCCGATACCTCGGGCTAACCATTGACAATCGTCTACGGTGGTTCCCCGAGGTGCGGCGCATTCGGCAGGATGCTTGCCGCGTTGAGTCTTGTGTCCGTCGACTCCCCGCCCGCGGCAACGGATGCCCTCTCACCTTCGCGTGCACCATATACGAGGCAATGGCCCTCTCCGTAGTGCACTACGCTCTCCCTCTCTGCACCCTTCAGGCCCCACAGTGGCGAACGACTGACCCTGATCATCGGCCAGTGATCCGAATGCGCCACGGCATCCCTCGTCATAGTCGTGTGGCCGAGACTCTCGCAGAAACTCGCGCGTGGCGTGCGTCGCTTACGGCGGATCTGCGCGTCCTGGGTCATATGGAGCGCCTCCATCGCGCACCCGGCGCCGGTCCTCTACTCGCCCGACTTCGTGCTGTCCCAAACACTCAAGTCGATCGAATCATCGACCTATAAGACAGTCTCGTTGTCTGCGAACCTGCCCCGTGTGCGCGCTGGCCCCCTCCACACCGGCGAGCGCCCCTCCGTGTTTACCTCGAACTGCCGGGCATACGCACAAAGCGCAACACACCTCAAAGTGCCATCGCTCAGGAGGCTGCGGCGAGGATGCACGAGGACCTAGTTGGCAGAACACAAGTCTTCTCTGATGGCTCTGTGCTACGAGACCGTTCAGCTGCGGCCGCCTGCATTGCCCCTACGCTCGACAAATCCCTGCAGTGCCGCCTCAGTTTCTGTGCCTCCTCGACTACCGCGGAACTCGCGGGATTGAAGCTGGCTGCCGACCTCCTTAGTGAGTCGCCTACCATCAAGAGCGCTGCAATTTACTGCGACTCTAGGTCAGCTCTGCGACAGCTCATGAAGGAGGAACGCGGCCCGCGACTTTAACAGCGTGTTGCGCACAGCCTGCCGTCGGTTCAGGAGCACGGCTGCGATGTTGTTCTGCAGTGGCTTCCCTCCCATGTTGGCATCGCGGGAAATGAGGCTACCGACGATCTGGCTAAGCAGGCGTATTCCCCCGCGACCCCATTGACACCATACGCCAACTCCTTCGATTCCGCCGAGAATTGCACCGAGAATTTTCGCCGAGAATTGCAGCGCGACCACCCAGACGAGCGTGTCGCCGATGGACGCCCCCCTCCTCTACTCCCCATGACTGGTTTCTCCCGGCGAGAGCGCGCCCTCTTCTTTTCCCTGCGCGGCTGCGGGGAGCTCCTTCGTCAGCTTGCGTCGACTGCGGCGCAGTTGAAACACTCTTTCACCTGCTATGCGAGTGCCCCACTTCTGACTGTGCAAGGAAGTAACTCGCAACCCGTCACCGTCTTCTCGGCCTGCCCTGCAATACCCTCGAGGACATCCTCTTCCCCACCGGCTGCAGCGATCGTCGCCGTAATGCCCTTGCTGCCCTTCTCTCCTTCATCGACGCTGCCAGCCTCGGCGAGCGGCTCTAAAACAAACACGCACGTAGTCTAGCGCGCCCTTGCCCGTTCTCCCCGCAAGCCCTACTTTTCTGTCATTCCTTCTCTTTTTCTTCTTTTCATCCCCTTTCCCCGTGTGTGTACCGGTTGAGGTGTCCTCTTCGAGAGACAGTTATCGTTCACACCGAACCCCCCTTCCTATTTCTCAACAGAATCACCTATATATATATATATATATATATATATATATATATATATATATATATATTGTAAAGGAACGACACAGAGACATAGATACAACGCCTGTTCACTAGGCCGGCTGTTCTATTCTCCGACTTCGTTCTCCTCGTCTTCCTTCTTTTCTATGGGCTAGCCGAGCGCGTGCGTGCCCCCCGAGTGCCGGTTTCGCTTCTCGTCCTTACACTCGGCCACGCTGCGACATTCTATGTGGAGCTGCCGAAATGTTCTCGGGCGGACGGCACTGGCTGTGTAGCGTGTCGTTGCAGGCCCAGAGGCCCTGGGCCCTGAAGCACCATCGTTAGCCAAATTGTCTCTGGCGGTCGGCATTGACTTTGCCGTGGTGGTCGGTCTTGTGCACGCCGCGACGTGTCTTGCAGAATTACCGAAGACTCAGGCGGCCGACAATATATATATATCTTGGGAACAACACCAAGGCGTAGTGTACAAGGTGCCGTGTTCGGAATGTCCAGCCAGCTACACAGGCGAGAGCAAGTGCTTCCCAGAAAGAAGGCTGTTGCTGGAGTCGTGGCACATACAGAACACACCTGGAAATATGAACCAGCCCCTAGGAACAATGCCCTCAGTGTACGTTCACGGCCTCCGAAACGTGAGGGAAAGAGAAACCTGGAGCCATCGTGACACAAGACGAGCAGATTCTTCCACGACCAACCTAGTCACCCCCCTGAGGAAGTACCAAATCGGTCCCGAAACGTCGGGCTCTCCATAAACTTGGCTGGAGCAATTTCAACCTCTTAAATACAATGAATGTGACCTGCGCTACTCGTGAGTTAGCAGTTGATCATTCATCAGCGTTGTCTCTCTCTGCTTCCACAGCCTTCGACGTCCAGTGAAAAATCCTCGTCGTCATGATGGTTTCTTTCAACATCACTGCTGAAAGCAAACTGAAGAATTTCCTCCGCCTATCTACTTCAACTAGTCGGCGTCACTATGTTGACGTCTAGGCGCGGACATCATTTTTCTCGTACACCGGTCAACGAGCAAATCATTTGCAGTGTGCTAGCATCTGTTAACAAACGTACAAAGACAGACGGCGCACCCCTGAAAGCAATCTAGGCGAAGGAGGGCCTTCACAGCGTTCTCTATACGACAATCGTGGAGCGAGTGTATCTTTGAAAGTCTGAAACGCCGCTCGCACGATTCATAATAGTACTTTCCTGGCAAAAGACAAAGCGCCCTATTTTAAAGTAATTGCAATTTCAGATTGCTCAGTTATAGAAGAGCATATCGCGAGCCCGCGCGACCTCCTTCGTAAAATTTTATGAAATTCATGCACTAAAAAAACTGATGACTGCTATATGCAAGTAAAAGAGGGGGGAGTTTAAACTGGAAAGGTCAGACCACAACTTTTGCTGAACCTACGTAGCTACAGAAAACATCGCGAAGCTGATATGTGTACGCTGTGGGTTGTCGTTGAAAGCGCGAGTTGCCTCGTATTTTTGCGAAAACTTCGTGTCTCCAAAGAACGAATCAGATTTATCGTGTCGCGGAGAGCCCTGATTTTTCACTGATGCAGGAAACGTGCAAACTTGTAGTGTTCCTTGCTTGTTAACGCATTTACGCTGAGGCTAGCACAACAGAACAAGTAAGCGACTGCGTAGTGCCGCCATTGTGTCGCCTACTAGGACTCCTCGAGGGGATGCTCCTGATTTCCGCGTGGCGCCGCGACAGTCTGTGGGCATTTAGAATATATGCGCAGCCCGTATGAATGCACAGGAGATTTTTCAATGGGGTGTCTAGATGAAAGATGCACAAAGTTAACATGTGTGGTACTAACATTGCTTGGGCGACGAGTTCTCACCACCACAAGCTTGCATAATACTTCGGACTTTTGTATCACATATATTATCACATACATTCGGCAATTTTATTACAGCAAAGGCTTATGCTATTTTGGTGAATATCTATTTGCAGACGCCGGTACACTGGAATTTAGGGATAACAGCACTGTGGCCAAGAAGTTTCCATTCCCATTCCCTCATAGCACCGTGGTCTTGGACAACTGAAAGTACAAAATACACAAATATTAGCAAGTGGACTTTTCTTACTTGCTGTGCAGGAAAGCTGTTCGTCCATGAAAGTCGTCAGACCGTACAGGTAGCGTAATGAGTGCGATCTTGAAAAGTGCAAGCGTATTGCAAATAGCTCGTTCTTTTTCCTTACCACTGGCATTTTGAAGTTTAGAAATGACAGAACGCAGAGAGGTTTGAAATTTGCTGTGGTTGACATATATGCGTGTTGACCGATCCAAAGTTATCATTGGACAAGTAATATCAAAAAGTACAGGAAGGTGGTCGCTGTTAGTTGCAGAGTCAACCACAGCCCATGACAAACTATTGATCGCATTGGAGCAAAACGTTATGTCTAATACTGAGCGAGTCTGACCTCGGACAAATGTTACGTTCCCTTTATTCATACACGAGAGATTGTGGTCAATGGTCCATTCCCACAGTCGCCTACCACTAGAATTTCTCCTTAGCCCCCAAGACAAATGATGTGAATTTCCTGTGAGTACAATTTCCTTTCTACAGGCTGCTAAAACGCTGTGAAGGTGGCTCGTACTTTGCACACCGGAGGGGAAATAACAATTTATAATTGAAAAAGGGTGGTATCCGGGGAGACACAAAACTAATGCTATAATTTCACAATCGCAGTCTAACATTCTGAAAGAAATTTTTGCCCTGTGACATACTTTACATGATACAAGGATTATTAAACCACCACCACGTGTTTGGCGATCTAATCGAAAAGAACGAAAACCTGCAAGATAAAAATTTTTGTCATGAGTAAGGCAAGTTTCCGGGAGAATTATAATATCAAGTTTAAATTGATTGCAAAAATAATGTAAATCGGTTGAGGCTGAGAATATAGATCGGCAGTTCCACTAAAGCACCCTCAGTTGACCAATGGTGCTAAGCGCTCCCCCAGAGGCGCCTGCCGCGTCCTTCTTGATGTCTTTACACGAAATCGATGATTCATTCCGTTTAGTTTTGGACGAGACCAGCAGAAATACGGGATCTGGTACGTTTGTGAGCTCGCAGATCGATTTCCATATCCGTTGCACCACTAGTGCTTGGCTGAGGCGTATGACAGTCCATGTGCACCTGTGATACTGACTGCTTAGCCTTGTCTACAGATGCAGAAGTTCGTCCAACATTACATTATGTAGGTGAGTGATGTCGCTGGTAATGGCTGATACAAGAGGTTCTGTATTAGCCTGTACTCCTTGCGTCATCTGATTTGACATAATTTGCACCAAACATTCGGATAGGTTTGATATCAGTTTATGCATAGCCTTAGCCACTGCCTTTTCCACAGCAGTTTCAATTGCCTGCGTTAGATTTGAATCTGCAGTGGAAGTGTGGCTCGCTGTAATGCCAGAATATCCGAAAGTCCTGTCTCTAACCATGTCAATGGTTTCCCTTCGCGAACAGCGGCGGTGGTCAATAATCTCTAGTATTTGAACTTCCTGAGAACCAGCAGAACAGTCAGAGTTGTCTGCGCAGTGACTCCCTCCACAGAGACAAGACTTTTCTGCTGCTGCAGTGCACTCGCTTGAGGAATGGCTCTCTCTGCAGGCGCAGCAACGAAGGTTCGATTTACATCCTCCCGCACTGTGGCTGAATCTCCAGCAGTTTTTACATTGAATCGCACGAGACGCGAGGGGCTCAACGCGAAAGATCAATGGCCATAACTTTATTTCTGACGGGCATGTTGTTCCCACAAATGTCGAGATGACCGATTCAGTTTGAATCCACTCGTTGTTAACAAGGCGATTACAGCAGTATATGGATATGACTCCTGCTACGGAGAAACTGTCGAGGGTTTCGGCTGGACTTAACTTGGAGTCGACGCCGCGTACATGGCCCTTGGTACACGCAAGGTGAGGCGCAATGAAAGCACTCACCGGGGTTGAAGCAAACGAGGTACATTTAGCAGATCCTGCACACAGGTCTGGTCCGGTGACCTACTCAAGATACCTCCCCGTCCGAATGGGCGCACATCTGTGATGGTCTAGAAATGGTTAGATGTGGCTTTAAGTTCTTTTTGGACCGCCTGAGGGTTCGTGAGCCGGATGAAGCCTCCATTAGTAGGCACTAGTGCAACGGGAATGCTGTTGACACCACTGCGGAAAATTACACCATCTCCCGCTAATGGGAACCATGTGTGGATGCGAATCAGCGGGCGCTAACGCTTACACTGGCGGCGGCGTTGACGCTGGCGGTCATCGCGGTGTTGCGCAGGAGAGAAACCTGGGGAGGCGCAACCACGCAGTGATAGACCGGTGTTTCCTGCTGGAACATGACAATCGCTGCTAATGGGCAATGAGAGACAGAAGACTCTGATTGGACACAGAGACACGCAGTGCACTTTTAGTTAACGCGCACGCTGCGAATTTTTGTTGTTCAACAACGCACAGGAGAAATCTCCCACCGGCACTACCTTGCAGGTCAAGATCCATTGCCATATATACGGGGTGGCCAGTGACCGGTTGTGCAGCGCGATCAGTCGGTTTTTGAACCAAGAAACTCGCTAGCATATATATAGGTGATTCTGTTGAGAAAAAGGAAGGGGGGGTTCTGTGTGCACGATAACTGTCTCTCCAAGAGGACACCTCAACCGATACACACACGGGGAAAGGGGATGAAAAGGAGAAAGAGAGAAGGAAAGACAGAAAAGTAGGGCTTGCGGGGAGGAAGGGCGAGGGGCGCGCTAGACTACGTGCGTGTTGGTTTTAGAGCCGCTCGCCGAGGCCGGCAGCGTCGATGAAGGAGAGAAACCTGGGGAGGCGCAACCACGCAGTGATAGACCGGTGTTTCCTGCTGGAACATGACAATCGCTGCTAATGGGCAATGAGAGACAGAAGACTCTGATTGGACACAGAGACACGCAGTGCACTTTTAGTTAACGCGCAAGCTGCGAATTTTTGTTGTTCAACAACGCACAGAAGAAATCTCCCACCGGCACTACCTTGCAGGTCAAGATCCATTGCCATATATACGGGGTGGCCAGTGACCGGTTGTGCAGCGCGATCAGTCGGTTTTTGAACCAAGAAACTCGCTAGCAGACGCTGCCTGCGTCGGCGTCGCGAGGCGAGAGAGGGGGCGCGTAGGAGAGCAGAGAGGGGGGGACGCGCATGAAGAGTGGGGGGTGTGGACGCCGCGGGCAGGGATGCCTAGAGGAGAGAGGGGGGGAGCGTTGGAGGGGAGAGAGGGAGTGGACGCGCATGCGCAGTGAGAGTGTGGTCGCCGTGGGGAGGGATGCCCAGAAGAGAGAGAGGGGGAGAGGAGGTTTTTTTCTTTATTTTTTTTAAAGGTTTCCGCATGCGCAGTAAGGGTGGTCGGCCGCACACCACCACCATCACCACCACCACCACCGGATTAAACTTCGCCATAAGACGCTTCGCATCTAAAAGACTAAGGGCCTAAGGGTGGCAATGCATGGCGATTTGGGGCCTCCAAGGCCCCCCTGGGACTCCGCGTTTCCTCACGACACGCAAACTTTCCTGTCTAAAAAGGCCAAGATGCTGGCAGCCGAATGGCGGTGATCTTCTGAGGAATGGCTTTTGCCGGATGCGCGGAGTGTAGCGAGGTCTCTCAAAACTGCCGGCAGGTGAAGAAGGCGGAGAGCCCGGGAGATCGTGGGTTAGGTTTGCGCTCGGTGCATTTCACAGAGGGCCAGAAGGGGGGATGGGTTGGTAGTGGGACAACAGGAACGGGGTAGGCATGGTTTGCAGACGGCGCTATAGGCGCTGTTCGCTGCTGGTGAGGGAAGAGCAGAAAGTGAATATATTTGACCTTCAGCAGGAGGATTCCCTGTGAGCTCAGCAAAAGAAGGTATGCCTAGGCTGCTAGGTGATAGTTCATATTTGACCAGCTTATAGCGCTAAAAGAACGACAGCGAGGTTAAATGAATGTAACGATGCAAGCGCTCACTCTCAATTCAAGATTATTAAATAAAATAAAACGAATAATTTTGAAGGTCCACCACGCTGGAACGGAGCGACTGTGCGTGTGGCGCACAGTCATCCAAGTGATGTAAATGTGGTTAAGTTCGTCACGTCGCAAGGCGTATGACGCGAGGAGGATGGAGTCAGTGCGGACACAAAAAGGCATTTATACTTAACGACAAAGACGCATTACAAGAAGCACACTACCACGTGCCCGTGCACGTGACAAACCGGAAAAACAAACAAACAAGCGCAGTCTCAGAAGTCTGCAGTAGTCCAGTGCCTTGCGGGGTGCGGCTAGTTGCTTCTCTGCAGGGTGACCCGTCACTTGTGTGCGCAGGTGAACGTCGCGGTGCAGAAGAGAAATGAGGCTCAGCTGAAGTCGCCAGCAGTACGCGGCCACAGCTCGCTAGACGTGGTAGCTAGTGGCTCCAGCATCCCGAGCACGCTCGCTGTCTCGAAGATATCCGGCAGCAGGCTCTCCAGAAACTCGTGCCAGGTCACTCCATGGCCCGAAGACTCCAACGGCTCAAAAATAGAAGCCCGGCCTTCTGAACTCCGCTTGTTCTTCATCAATTCATGCTTTTAGTGCCGCGGCACACAAACCTAGTTATTTTCCAATCGCCGTCAGCTTATCTGCCTCCATCATCGACCGGCACACACACATATGCAATGTGTAGCGATGCCTTGGAACTTTGAAATGCGTTGAACTCTCGAGAGCCTTCTAGTACGCCATCTGGAAAAAGGACGCCGCTCACGCTGGGAGTTCGTGCCTAGCCGTGACTGTCGCCATTACGCAGTATCTCTGAGTACCGGCAAATAAAAACCTCAACAAAAAATTACACCATCTCCTGCTAAAGGGAACCATGTGTAGATGTGAAGCAGCGGGCGCTAACGCTTACATTGGCGGTGGCGTTGACGCTGGTGCTCATCGCAGCGTTGCGCAGGAGAGAAAACTGGGGAGGCGCAAAGCATGCAGTGATTGAGCGGTGTTTCCTACATGAACATGCCAATCGCTCCTAATGGGCAATGAGAGACAGAAGACTCCGACTGGACACAGAGACCCGCAGTCCGCTTTTAGTTAACGCGCACGCTGCGAATTTTTATTGTTCAACAACACACAGGGGGAAATCTCCCACCGGCACCACCTTGCAGGTCGAAATCCATTGCCATATATACGGAGTGGCCAGTGAACGGTTGTGCAGCGCGAGCAGTCGGTTTTTTCAACCAAGAAACTCGCTAGCAGACGCTGCCTGCGTCGGCGTCGCGAGGCGAGAGAGGGGGGAAGTGTAGGAGAGGAGAGAGAGGGGGGGGGACGCGCATGCGCAGTGGGAGTGTGGACACCGCGGGCAGGGATGCCTAGAGGAGAGAGAGGGGGGGGACGCGCATGCGCAGTGAGGGTGTGGTTGCCGCGAAGAGGGATGCCTAGAGGAGAGAGAGGGGGAGAGGAGGTTTTTTTATTTATTTTTTTTGAAAGGTTTGCGCATGCGCAGTAAGGGTGGTCACGCCGCACACCACCACCACCACCACCACCACCGGATTAAGCTTCGCCATAAGATGCTTCACATCTAATTGGTGGAGAGTGCTGTGCTCCCATTCGATGCCTGTGGAGCTTGGATCTCGTATCCTGCCATCTACCATGCCCCAAGACGGTTCTCAGCAAACGCCTCCCCCCATGCCGCCCCCCTTTTCGCGATGTCCCACGCATCCGCGATCCACCCATCTTCACTGGCACCGATAGCACCAATGTGGAGGACTGGCTCGCACTTTACGAGCGCGTGAGCATCCCCAACAAATGGGACGACGACGGCAAGTTGACCAACTTGGTATTCTACCTTGCGGGAATAGCAGGTTTGTGGTATAACAACCACGCGTCTGATTTTGCGACTTGGTCCGATTTCAAGACCGCCGTCATCAACATTTTTGGCCGCCCTGCCATTCGTAAGCTGCAAGCCGAACAGCGCTTACGCGAACGTGCTCAGCAGGGCGGTGAATCATTCACCAGCTATATCGAAGCTGTCCTCGACTTGTGTAAGAAAGCCAACGGAACCATGTTGAGCCTGACAAGATCCGGAACGTGCTGAAATGTATTGACGATGATGCCTTCACCATGCTGCTCGCCAAGAACCCTGCCACAGTGGCCGAGGTCATCACGCTGTGCTAGAGCTACGAGGAGCTCCGCCGGCAGCGTTCGATGACCCATCGCTCCCCTTCACGAGATGTAGAGCTTGCTGGCTTGGTGGCCAGCTCTGACCAGGCGGCGTTGCTGGCAGAACTAAAGTAATTCATCCAGGAGGAAATCGCACGCCAGTTCTCTCTCCTGGCCTTTGCCTACCCTCCGGTCGTTCAAGAATCGGCGACCACCCTTCTTCCTCCCCTCCGCCGAGCGATTGAGCAGGAAATTTCAGAAGTCATGCCAGCGTACCACCAACAACCTCCGGCTTCTGCGCCCCAGAGTTACGCCCAAGTTGTCGTCAGGCCGCCTCAAGTATTTCCGGCGGCTGCCCCTCTGACTTACGCCGAAGCCGCCGCTCGATCTCCGTCCACCGAAGCGGGTGTGCCGGCTACGTATGCTGGCGTCACCCCTACGCCTCGACTTCAGCCCACAATGCAGTAATTCCAGTAGCCGTCCCGTCCCTGGGGTCTCTCGACATGGGTGGGACCTTCCCCGGCGAACCGATGGCGCACAACCGATAACCGGCCCATCTGCTTTGCATGTGGTTACGCCGGCAACGTTGCAAATTATTGCTTTCGGGTGCAACCGCCTTCTGTCCCGTCACCTGCCGCTGGCCAGCTGAGCCATCCCGTACATTGTTACGTTGGTTCGAGGGGAATGTCACGGCAGAGTGGGACCCGTCGACGACGCACAAGTCCTGGACGTACCCGATGACTCGCACTGTCCCAGTTCCCGCACCATCAGTGCTCTTTCCACGTCTGATCCGTCATCTGCTGATGTATATGGTAACTCCATCGCTGATAACCTTACGTCGGTCCAGCGTTCCCAGCTTCTGGGCCTGTTGCAATAATTTCGATCTTCTTTCGATGTCGGGCAAACTTCTCTCGGTCGCACGTCCGCTGTTACACATCGCATCGACACTGGCGCCCAGCCACCATTATAGCAACGTCCATATCGCGTGTCGCCTGCTGAACGTCGCGTAATTAATGAGCAAGTAGACGATACGCTTCGACGCGACGTAATTCGGCCCTCGGACAGCCCATGGCGTCTCCTGTTGTTCTCGTTGCGAAGAAGGACGGTTCTGTGCGGTTCTGTGTGGACTACCGACGGCTCAATAAGATCACTCGCAAGGATGTTCATCCACTACCGCGCATCGACGACGCAATTGACAGCCTCCACGGAGCCGAATTCTTTTCTTCTCTCGATTTTCGCTCGGGGTACTGGCAAGTATCCATGGCTGACGACGCTCGACCGAAGACAGCCTTTGTCACACCCGACGGCTTGTATGAGTTCAACGTGATGCCGTTTGGTCTGTGTAATGCGCCCGCAACCTTTGAGCGCATGATGGACACCGTTCTGCGCAACTTGAAATGGCACACGTGCTTGTGTTACCTGGACGACGTCGTTGTTTACGCTCCGGATTTCTCCACGCATCTCCAACGCATGAAAGAAGTTTTCACACGTGTGAGCAACGCCGGCCTCCAACTAAATATGAAGTGCCGATTTGCAGCACGGCAACTCACAATCCTAGGTTACGTCGTGTCCAAGGACGGAATTCTTTCCAATCCGGCCAAGCTGCGGGCCGCGGCCGAATTTCGCAAACCTGCGTCCGTCAATGAACTGATAAGTTTCGTAGGCCTGTGCTCATACTTTCGACAATTCATACGAAACTTTGCGACGATCACCACTGGCGAAGCTCCTTGGAAGTAGCGGGCCCCTTAATTCGTGGTCAGCCGAGTGCGCCGACGCGTTCTCCAAGCTCCGCCATTTGTTAACGTCTCCTCCCATACTACGCCACTACGACCCTACGGCCCCAACGGAGGTGCACACAGACGCCAGCGGTGTAGGCCTCCGCGCTGTGCTGGCGCAGCGCAAACCCGGATTCCACGAATATGTCGTGGCATACGCAAGCCGTACGCTCACAAGAGCCGAGACAAATTACACCGTCACGGAAAAAGAGTGCCTGGCGATCATCTGGGCCTTTACAAAGTTTCGACCCTATTTGTATGGTCGCCCATTTGATCTCGTCACCAACCATCACGCACTACGTTGGCTGTCGTCATTGAAGGATCCCTCAGGCCGTCTCGCCCGCTGGGCTCTCCCCGTGCAAGACTACGACATCCGCGTGCTGTACCGCAACGGACGCAAGCATGCTGACGCCGGCGCCCTCTCGCGCTCCCCTCTGCCTGACGACAAAGCCCCCCTGCTCAGTATCTTCCATTGCTGTTTGTGTCATCGATGTTCACATCATCGCTACCGAATAGCGCAAGGATAATTGGATCGCGCCGCTGATCGACTTGCTCTCTGATCCGTCCACAACACCATCCACTCGCGCCTTGCGTCGTCAAGCTCACCATTTCGCCATACGTGACGGCCTGCTTCATCGACGCAATTACAACGCCGACGGCCGGCCGTGGCTACTCGTGATACCCCGCAGTCTGCGGTTGGAAATATGTGAGTCATTCCACTCTGATCCGCAATGCGCGCACTCTGGGGTGTCCAAAACGTACCACCGTATTCAACAACGCTACTTGTGGCGAGGGATGTACCGCTACGTGCAGAATTTCGTTCGCTCCTGCCTCGATTTCTAAGGCCGCAAACCGTCAACACACATGTCCCCAGCCGGTCTACAACCGTTACCTTGCCCTGACCGTCCGTTTGGCCGCGTGGGTATCGATTTGTATGGACCACTTCCTCTGACGTCGGCTGGTAACCGCTGGGCCATCGTCGCCGTAGACCATCTAACGCGATACGCCGAAGCCGCCGCCCTCCCTGCGGCAACTGCGCGCGATGTTGCCTCCTTCCTGATGCACCGATTCATACTGCGTCACGGTCCACCCCAGGAGCTTCTCAGCGATCGAGGCCGTGTCTTCCTGTCGGAAGTCGTTGAAGCCATCCTCACGGAGCGCCATTCTGTCCACCGCAAGACTACTCCTTACCACCCGCAGACGAATGGCCTCACCAAACGCTTTAACCGCACCCTCGGCGACATGCTTTCGATGTACGTCGCCGCCGACAACACGAATTGGGATGCTATACTGCCCTTCGTCACCTACGCTTACAATACCGCCCCTCAGAGCACTACTGGATTTTCACCCTTCTTCTTACTATACGGACGGCACCCGTCGCACACAATCGACACGATACTCCCGTTCACGCAGGACCCATCTGAGTGTGCCCCTATTTGTGACACAGCCAGGCTTGCTGAAGAGTGTCGCGAGCTCGCCAAGACATTCACGACTAATGAGCAAGAGCGGCAGAAGAGTATTCGTGATGGCTCCACCACTTCTGAGCCCACGTTCCTCCCTGGAGCGCTCGTATGGCTCTCGGTCCCTACCTCCGCAGCTGGCCTCTCTTCAAAACTACTCCCAAAATACGAAGGCCCCTACCGTGTCATCGAGCGCACATCTCCGGTCAACTACCTGATCGAACCCATCAAACAATCTTCGGACATGCGCCGTCGAGGGCGCGACATTGTCAACGTGAAGCGCCTGAAGGCCTACTATCACCCGCTCGTAGTGACAAACTACGAGCGCGTCATAGTAGGCCGGCGGCTCCCTTTTCGTCCCCGGGGTAATTGTAGCGATGCATTGGAACCTATACTCCTTTTCACAAGCTGTTGGCAGTACAGTGGAAGGTACGTGCGCCCTCAGCCAATCACGACAGAGCGCACTACATAATTGTGTTCCTACGCGAATGTCGCTTCCGTGAATCTGACAAGTGGCCCTGCCTGGGTGGAAAATGTGTACTATACTAATTAAATTTTTAAATTTGTAGCAGGTGGCGCTTGGCACCATCTTCATCTGTTCTGTTTATTTTTTTGACGGGCCGATTTCCGTTCCAAAGGAACTGGCTTTGTCTATTAATATTTAGTGTGACTTGTTCCTATGAATTTTCGTCACATCAGAGATTTTTTTAATTGATTATGCCACGGGTATAAAAAAATATTTACTTTAATCATTCAATCAATCAATTTAAGTGAATCATTGAGTCAATTAACGAGCGATTCATAGAATCAATCAGTCCGATGCTTTATTTTCCGACATAAAAATGTTTTTTTTTTTTGTTTTTTATGTTTGTTACTCTCACGCAACAGTACTGAATGATCCCGTCCTGTAAGCAACACGCAATGATTGCCATGAGGCCGTTAGGAGGGCTCACATCTCATCGTCCTCATCACAACTCGTATTTGGCGTCGCACCTCCGCAGAAACCGGCGGCGACTTTGCACAATGTGCCTCGCTTCTATGAGAAATGCGTTCCGAGAACGTTCCTTGTACTTGAAGCCACGTTGCTTCAGCATCCTCTGCATCGTCGTTGTGGACACGGCCGTAGCGTCTCGTCCTCTTCGAAACGCTGCACCACCTTGGCGATGGCTGGAATTTCACCTCCCTAAAAAAAAAAGACGTACACCACCAATCGAAAGACGCTCAGGTCAAAATCGTCCAGCTTCTTCACCCGATCACGGCCTTTCCAATAAAACGCTTGTTCGGTGGTAGGACTGCCCGCGTTCACCGCCAGCGCTTTCCATTGACTGAGCGTTCGCTCGCTCACCTGGATAGGTTTTTCCGTCCTCTTGGTGAGTGAATCCAAGCTTGCACTTTCCCCGCACTCGACGCGAAGCGCTAGCGTTTAGAGTTATCTGCTTCGCCAGCTTGGGAAAATCACGCACACTCGATGGATGGCTCACCGGCGACAGTTTGCGGGACGCGTTGCAGAGACACGACCAGCTCGGGCGACGCCATGTTGCCGAAGAGCGGCGCATCACCACCTCACAACAAGCCTCCGCTCAGCCGCGTCCATGCGGGCTTTTTTATATTCATTTCACGAATTATTAAAACACTTTGGACGCTTTAAAACATCAATCCGTACCATACTGTCACGTTATGCGTTTGTAGTGTGCAAAATAGTGCTGGATTGCCAAAATAGTTGAGGGACTATTTACTGTGCTCACGCAGCCCTGATTGGACGAGAGAGCTCTACCTTTGGCTGCACTGCCAACAGCTTGTGAAACTGAGTATAGAAATGGGTTGCACTCTTGAGAGCCTTCTAGTGGGTCATCTGCAAAAAGGACGCCGCTCGCGCTGAGAGTTCGTGCCTGGCCGTGACTGTCGCCATTACGCAGTATCTCTGAATACCGGCAAATAAACACCTTAACAAATGTGATGCTCTTTGTTAGGTGGAATAAGATCAGTCTTGTCGCGGACGCCAGATATGTGGTGGTTCGGTTCGTCACGTGGCAAGGCGTGTGACGCGATGAAGATGGAGACAGTACGGACACAAAAAGGCACTTATATTTGACGACAAAGACGCATTACAAGATGCACACTACGACGGGTCCATGCACGCGACAAACAGAAAAAAAGCGCAGCCTCACAAGTCTGCACTAGCCCTTGCCTTGCGGGGTGCGGCTCGGTGCTTGACTGCAGGGTGGCCCGTCGCTTGTGTGCGCAGGCGAACGTCCCGGCTCAGGACTGTCTCCAGGCTCAGACGAAATCACCAGCAGTAGGCAGCCACAGCCTGCTAGATGTAGTAGATGGCTCCGGCGTCTCCAACACGCTCACTGTCTCGAAGGTGTCCGGCAGCAGGCTCTCTCGGAACTCGTGCCAGGTCACGCCATGGCCCGAAGACTCCAACAGCTCGAAAACAGAAGCCCGGCCTTCCGAACCTTGCACGTAGTTGCGGGCTCGCCCTACGCTCCCTCGCCTCATTTTGCCGACGTTCCAACAAGCTCTCATCTGCACAAGCCCCTTCTTTGCTCTTTATTCGATGCGCAATCTTCAAACGTCCTTTCATTTTCACCCTCTTCTAGGGGATGCAGTGCTGTCATCTGCTACGCTCGCATTTTTCAGGTACTGCACCACAGTAAGCATGCCACAACACGCGCAGCATACACATGCGTCAAGAAATAAACAAACAAACACAGAAAACAAATTTCAGACTGCCTTTTTGATCGACGCATCATGCAATTTGTTAGCTGTATTTATTTGCTTCATTTGGGCGCACGGGCATCCTCTCTATGCTCTGACATTTTTACATCCCTTCGATTACTCTGCTGCACACGCGCAGTCAGACCATTGAAACGTGGTAGACTTATGTTTACAGGTGTCGTTTCGTTTGTAGTTAGCTGGGAGTCCATGCTCTGCCTTGACTGTCGCCATTTCGCGTTGTCACCGAGGGCCTAGGGTATTTACAAATGTCACCGAGGGTCTTTGCAAATTCTTCAATAGTGCTGTGCCCTCACAACAACTTCGGTCCCCATTCGATGCCTTTGGAACTTCGATACCGCACCGTACCATCTACCATGCCTCAAGACGCCACCTAGTAAACACCGCCTTCCGCACCGACCGCACGTCAGGGTGTCTGCCGTATCCGCGATCTGTCTTAACCCCCTGTCTTAACCGGCGCGGGTGGCGCCGGTGTGGATAGCACCGACGTGGAGGACTGATTAGCTCGCGATTAACGAGTGCGTGAGCGTTCCCAGTGAATGGGACGGGCCCGCAAAACTGTGCAATTTGTTTTTATAGCTCGTGAATGTGGCAAGCCTGTGGTACAACAAACACGCACCGGATTTTCCTACATGGACCAATTTCAAAACCGCCATTATGGACGTATTTGCCGCTGTAAGGAGTGGGGTCCGGCGGGTCTCTTTACGGTAGCTGGCCCCCGCCGTCGTCCACATAGTCGATGTTTTCCAGTGAGGAGGACGCGTTCTTACAAGAAGGAACGTAGGTTTATTTACATGATGTAAGGATGAGTGAACGAGTTCAACTCAAGGAATGAACTGCATTTGTACAAAATGTCTGCCGCTTTTATGGCCCCTCGTCTGCCAACACTGGGGTCCTCAGGAGGCGGTGACAGCAGCTCCCGCGAATCAGCTGTCTGGTCGTCTCAGCGTTCCGCCCACAAGCACGGCAGAAATTGGGCCGCTCGTTGATGATGAGCATGGCCGAGGTGTCCAATGGGGTGCGCAAGCGCACCACACAATCAACTTGTGTCCGGCCCACGCCTCGTAGACTCGATCCGGGACACTGCAGCTGCAAAGGCAGCGTCGCCCACGCTGTGCCACCCCTTTCCAGGAAGGGGTGCTGGATCCATGAGACCGTCAACAGCGGCGTCGTCCCGCGCTGTGCCACCAGTCTCTCCAGAAAAGGTGTGTTCGTAATCCCTCTGTCTGGTTCCTTAGAACCCGACCACAGCGAGCACAACATGTGCTGGACAATGCGGGGCTCCGTGCCTCCGCGACTAAGCGCCGATACTGGGGGAGAAAGCAGTCCGGCAGGCAGGTTCACGCACAATGGCGTCTGGCTCGAAGAACACGAGGGCCAAACGTAACACCGCCCTGCCGTTCGTAAGCTGCATACCAAACCGCGGCTGCGTGAGTGAGCTAAGCAGGCCGGTCAATCTTTCACAGGTTTCATCGAATACATCCTCCAATTTTTGCAAGAAAGCGTACGCGACCATGTCGGCAGTGGCGTAATTCATAGGAGGGTCAGAGGGGTCCAGACCCCCCCCCCCCTTGTGTTCAGGCTGGGGGGACCCCCTTGCAAGTGTTCCCCTTGAGATTTATCTTCCGCATGTCGCATTTGAATTTCTTGACAGTCAAGGACAACGCACTTTCGTAAAACCAACTCTGAAATTTGAAGCCTTTCCAATGAAATAAACGGATTACTTTTAGACTGTACACGTAATGGGGTATACCTTCACGCATCAGCACAAAAAGTGCTACCATTTTTATTGCCTAGTTTAACCCGAATATTTCATTGTGGCCCATACTATGGCGAGGCAATCCTTTTTGAGGGTAGAATTGCTAGTCTCGGCGTGACAGAGGGTTCGGCTCGCGTTAACTATTACTCGCTGAGTGCCTTCGTGGCGCTGCACAACAATAGGGCCAAGACCTGTAATGCTCGCGTCGGTATAAACTTTAGTAGCAGCATCCTCGCTGAAGTGAGCAACAACTGGTGGTGCCTCCAAACGCTCCAGTAGTTCGATGAAACCTGCGTCCTGTTCTTCATTCCAGACGAATGATACAGCTTCATGTTTGAAGCGATTCAGAGGTTTGGCAAGCCTAGGAAAAATGACGATGAAGCGGTGATAGTAGTCTCAGAGAACAAGGAAGCGACGCACTGCTTTCTCAACATGGGGAACAGGAAAGGTAACTAAGGCGGTCTTCTTGTCGTGGTCACGACGAACACCTTCTGTGCTGACAACATGACTAAAAAAACTCAAGTTCTTTGTAACCAAAGTGGCGCTTTTCTGGCTTCAACCTAACGTTTGCAGAGCGGAACGCTTCCAGAACAGCCTGCAGGCGCTTGAGGTGTTCCTCAAAGGTGACCGAAAACACCACGACATCATCGATCATAACTATAGAAGTGTGTCGTTTTAGACCACTGAATACAGTGCCTATCATTCTTTGGAATGTCGTTGGTGCGGAACACAGGTGGAAGGGGAACACATTCAATTTACACGGGCTATCCGGTGTAAAAAAAATCAAATTTTTAGCGTTCTTGGTTGTCAGCCTTAATTTGCTAGTAGACGTTTTTCAAGTCAATAGATGAAAAATACTGGACCAGCCGAAGTTTGTGTAGAGCATGGGTCTCAAATACGCGGTCAGCGGGTAGAATGTGGCCCGGGGCGTCACAAGGAATAACTATTTGTGACAATGCTTAATACCATTAGCATTATTTACTCCCGTTCTATCGTTATTTAAGGCAGGAAATTTCCTGACTGCGGCTTGTCAGCAGAGGTTAGTTTGAGATCTCAAATCTAGTGAATCTTTGAGATGCGTGGCAAAGGATACACGTTTTTTTAGTCCCGCTGTTCAGCTTCCCATAGTGAACGCCGAAATGAAACGTTCAGTTTTTTTTTCTTTACTAAAATGACGGGCGAGGATGACGGACTATTAGACCGCTCTATAACATCATTCTGGAGCATCTTTCCGACATGGGCATTTATCCCGTCACGTGTTCGGTTATGGGCTAGGCATCAATACGAGTAATAATCTTTTTCTTGTGATGGCCGTTTCATGTACCTTCGAGGACCGATCTAAGCACCATTGAAATTTAAGCAGCAATTTGTGCACCGCTGTTCGCTCTTGCTCTGAGGGGCTCGAATTAATGTGTACCTTTCCGAGCACTGAACAGATGTCTGTCATTTTAAGCCCACTGTTCATTTACGTAGGCGTAAAACATTGAGCAAGTGTTCTGTGGGGTTGGCGAAAGCGATGGCAGGGCGATGAAGTAGTTGCTGCTGCTCATTATTTAAATTCCTGAAAAGCAGCGTGGAACGTCCATAACGAAGCGTGATGAGGCTGTGGGCAGCGCAGATGCCTGTGCCAAACAAAACTGCCAAGTCCCCTTCGGTGACTGCCTCATCGTCACGTAGCATATCACAAACGACGTCAACCAGAATGCTTGAACGCGGGGACAACGTGATGCTCTCCGTAGAAACGCGAAATGTGTTTATGTGGCGGTCATCGGATTTTTCCTGTGCTCTTTCTGTCAAGAGTGTGACGGTGCGCTCCTGAAGATCAATAACAGTACCGTATTTCCGCCGAAAGTCGATGCTTAGGAGGAGATCTTGGGAGCATCCGCGAAGTATAAGGCCGCTGCAGAGAAAAGTTACATCCACCATTTCCGGCTCTGGTCGTGCACATCCCAAGTATGGTGTCTACGTGTCCGCCATTGCTGGCCGCACTTCACACGCGACCATCAGGTGTTTCCTGCTTTTGAAATTAACCACACCCTCCTCTCCCACTTTCATTAAAAAGTTCAATGAATTGGTCATAGGTCAATTTAGAGATATCGCTTTTTTCAGCAACATGTCTTTAGCGCAGCTTCTTGATCTTGTTTTCAGGAAACCGAAGCTCGTATATCACTGGTAGCGAGGCTGTGGTAGTTGAACCAGAATTTCTACTTAAACACTTCCCCGACCTTCAATGTGCTTCAAGAAATTCATGAAACTGGAAAGGATCCTACTGCTAATACACAGCATAGCAATCCTGCTATTAATGCTGACATTGAAAACAATACTGCCACCTTTAAGAGCCTTTTAAACAAACACCACAGAGGCTTCCCGCCTTAGCTGTTGTGCACACGCAGGCAAGCTTGATAATGAGAAAAAGTGCGATGATGACCATTTCAGATCCGAGGAAGCCTTGTGCTAGAATGAAAATGTTGTATGGGCTGACGCTTTTCGTCTTTTAGAATTGACGAAGGGTCAGTCAAGTAATTTAAGGTTAGTGCTATGAATCCAAAATAATGAGTTCCGGTTTAGCTGCAGGTACAACATGCACCTTTTCCCATTGTGCGAATGTTAAGAGGTGGCATCAGGAAAGAGGCTTTCGCATTAACAGCTCAGTAGCACACACAATGGTCAGAAGTAGGAACAGCCCCCAACGAATTGGTTCGCATTCCTCAATCAAAATTTTTTTTCGACAGCCATGATATATGTTATGGGCTTATCACAATAGAATTTTGCATTCGCAGATGCACAACAGCCTCTTTAAAGTACGAAAAAAATAGAACCAAAACAGAAAGAAGCGTTCGAAAACAAACTCAACAGGAAAGTCTATAAGATAATGATAATTTGAAAAGCCGCGAGCTGCTGTCACTCGTGCAAGTGGGCAATCATTTTCGTGTCAAGAAAATATGCTACCAATTTTATACTTTATACTAAAAATAGAATGCTACGTTAGAAGCGCGACTTCTAGCTAATCCTAGTCAGCCCTGGCTGTCAGGAAGTCGAGACAGCCTCCTTTTAAGAGGTGATGACACTTTTATTCTTGAGATAAAGTGCCCTTATTCGAGAAGGAGCTAAGAAATCATCGACCATGAAGAAGAAAAAGTGTGTTGTGCCTTACCTGTAGTGCGTAAATGGAAGGCTTACCTTGTCGAAAACACAAAAGTATTACACACAAGTGCATCCAGGAATGTTCATATGTAATATCCAAGAGTGCTTTTATTGCGATAGCAATTATATGGACACTCTCGGCTGATTTTCGCCGTCGCCGTCTGTCGACGCCGTCATGCCCCGGATATGTATATGCATGTGTATATATATAAAAAAAAAACTTCCCCATCTCCATGTGTGGATGCGAAGCAGCGGGGGATATGGTTAGCTTGAGCGGGAGAAACGTCGCCGCCTTCGTTTCGCGGCAGCGGCCCGGGCGCTCATCGCGGCGCTGCACAGGAGAGATAATGAGGCGCGCTCCGTAATTTTGATACCGCGGAACTACCGTGGTGTCCCCAGCTGAGTATGCAGCTGTCGCACACCTGTCGCGCGCCGCTCCGTAGAGGATTCCTAGAGGAGAGAAAGGGGGTCAGCGTAGGAGAGAAGGGGAGAGGACGCGCATGCGCTGTGGGACGCCGCTTCGTGGAGTCGAGGATTCCTAGAGTAGAGAAAGGGGGTGAGCGTAGGTGAGGAGAGATAGGGGGGAGGGGGACGCGCATCCGCTGTCGGGTTGTGGGACGCGGGGGCCGCTCCGTAGTGTAGAGGATTCCTAGAGGAGAGAAAGAGAGTGAGCTTACGAGAGGAGAGAGAGAGGGGACGCGCATGCGCTGTGGGGGTGTGGGACGCGGGCGCCACTGCGTAGAGGTATTCCTAGAGGACAGAAAAGGGGGGAGCGCAGGAGAGGAGAGGGGGAGGGGACGCGCATGCGCTGTGGTGGTGTGGGACGCGGGAAGGGGAGGGGCGGCTTTCGCTTTATGGTCCTGTAGAGGGATGACGACTTTCTCTCTGAGACAGTTGGCGCCCTTGCAGATTTCTGTGTTGTATACTTGGTGCCAGAATTTTTCTAATGACAAAGGCAGTGACATTGCTTGTATGCACCAAAAACAGGGGGTGTGACCAGCTTCCTACTTTCTTTGTGATTTTTTTCTAATGTGCCATCAGATCTCTTTTCAAGGGTATAGCAGCACTGCAGAGGAAACACAGTCAAGGTTCAACTTCCACGTTGACGCCGTGCAGTGTTTCTTGTGCGGCCGCCGAATGCGGTTGGTGAACTCGAGCTACAGCCAGCGCATCGCAGACCTTGGCCGACCGTCTCTGTTTACGCGTCAAGCACGTGCGTCCCAGAGGCCGTGCCCAAGTTTTGTCAGTCGCCTCGTCGCTGCTGCCTCGTTCGTATCGCAATTCTGTTGTGTAAAATATACAAGTTTGTATTATACAGTGGAACGCCGGTGATACGATCACGGCTCGTACGAATTTCGGGGTGATACGAATTTTTCTTGTGGTCCCGGCCAAGGCCCATTAGCCTGTAATGTAATGGAGTGCGGTTGTTGCGAACAGATTTTCACCCGCGACGTTTGATACGAACGTAAGCTACCACGCAGGTACGAACAGGCGCTGCCCGTGCTGTCACGTAAGACAAGGCAACCACGCGTGGGCACGGGAACCCTAGGACGGGCATGCTCGCGCACCTGCCCACACTCCGATTTGCACGGAAGACTCCCAAATTTCCAGCAAACCGCGCAATTGTGAGGGCACAGATCTCCCCGAAAAAACATCCCCAACACCACCGTGATAAGAAAATAACAACAAATGCCAGTGGTTCTAAAATTTTCTGGCCTTCAACAATCGCGTGCAAAGCGTTCCTTAGGTCACTTTCACTGTAGTGCTTGATGTCACGTTAAAAAGCGTACTTTGACTGGGGAGGGGCTACAGCTGTCACGGGTCACAACACATCTGGTTCGCTAACTACACACGCGCGCATGTACCGTACATTTAAAAGTACCCCCGATCGTTTACATCTAAAAACTTTATTGGCAATCATTCGGAGCTGTTCATGACATTGCTACGGCACTGAGAAACAATAAACGAAAACGTGCGCCAGCTTTCTTTTGACGCATTCTAATTTTAGATGCGAAGCATCTTATGGGGGAAGCTTAATCCGGTGGTGGTGGTGTGCCGCGTGCCCACCCTTACTGCGCATGCGCAGACCCTTTAAAAACAATAAAAATAAAAACCTCCTCTCCCCCTCTCTCTCCTATAGGCATCCCTCCCCGCGGCCACCACACCCTCACTACGCATGCGCCTCCCCTCCTCTCTCCCCTCTTACACTCCCCCCTCTCTCCTCCCTAGGCATCCCTGCCCGCGGCGTCTGCACTCCCACTGCGCATGCGCGTCCCCCCTCTCTCCTCTCCTAAGCTCCCCCTTCTCTCCTGTACGCATCCCTGCCCATGGCGTTCACACTCCCACTGCGCATGCGTGTCACCCCCTCTCTCTCCTCTCCTACGCTCCCCCCTCTCGCCTCGCGACGCCGACGCAGGCAGCGTCTGCTAGCGAGTTGCTTGGTTGCAAAAGCCGACTGCTCGCGCTGCACAACCGTTCACTGGCCACCCCGTATATATGGCAATGGATCTTGACCTCCAAGGTGGTGTCGGTGGGAGATTTCTCCCTGTGCGTTGTTGAACAATAAAAATTTGCAGCATGCGCGTTAACTAAAAGCGGAGTGCGGGTCTCTGTGTCCAGTCGGAGTCTTCTGTCTCTCATTGCCCATTAGCAGCGATTGGCATGTTCCAGTAGGAAACACTGCTCCATCACTGCCTGCTTTGTGGCTCCCCAGTTTTCTCTCCTGCGCAACGCTGCGAGGAGCGCCAGCGTCAACGCCGCCGCCAGTGTAAGCGTTGGCGCCCGCTGCTTCACATCTACACATGGTTCCCTTTAGCGGGAGATGGTGTAATTTTTCATGTTTTCTGGTGATACGAATTTCGGTTGATACGAATATTTTTGGTGACCCCGCGAGAATCGTATCACCGAGGTTTCACTTACATACGTCCACGAGGTTTAGCGTGAACAATGCAGTGTGCTTGCTGTTGTGAAAACGTGCTGCATGAAGTCATCGTCGTTCCAATTGTACTTTGCAGAAGTACAACATTGCACACTTTAAAGTCTGCTTTCAGTGTTTCCACTATACACTATATCTAGGCGGTGGCATTTTTTCAGAGTTAAGATGAGCGTCAAATGCACTGTGCTTGCCGCTGGCGTAAACGATAAGGAAATTGAGGGAACTGTAAAGCTTTTCGCCTTAAGATTTTATTCATATTCTTTGCAAAGCTGTTTGAATAGGCTGCATAGGGTTTTAGGGGGCGAAGCTCCTCTTAGTCTAACCTTGTCCCGCGTGAGGCGTAACCGGCAGTATCTCGTGATAATGATGACGATGACGCTGATGACCATGAAGAATAAGCGCGTTCCAGACCACCTCTAGTTGCCATCGTGTGCACCGATGAAACAGAGCGTCCCGCAGACGCTGTGGCCTTTATGTCAAGCAGAACACTGTAGTACAATAAGGCCGTTCACCAACACTACAGTCACTACAGTGATGGCCCAGAGCATAGAGGGACAGCTTAGCAATGGCTAGGCAGGTGGTGTCTCTCGCCCAGGTTGGCTCCATTCCTTGATCTGGCTTGGATGTGCTTGCGGGGGCTTAGTCCATCCCTCCTTCCCGCGTCCTACACCCCTCCAGAGCATGCGCGTCCCCTCCACCTCTCTCTCCTCCCCAACGGTCACCCCTTTCTCTCCTCTAGTAATCATCTACTGTGCGGAGCGCCGCCCCGTGTCCTCCACCCCCTCCAGAGCATGCTTGTCCCCTCTCTCTCCTCTCCAACGCTCACCCCCTTTCTCTCCTCTAGGAATCCTCTACTCCACTGAGCGGCGTCCGCGTTCCACATCCCCACAGCGGATGTGCGTCCTCTCCTCCTCTGTCTCCTCTACGCTCACCCCTTCTCTCCCCTCTAGGAATCCTCTACGGAGCCATATAAGAACCCCCATCCCTTCACTTCACCGACCATAAAGCCCTTATAATTAAGGGGGGACCGGAAGCCACGTCCAGCTACCATTTACGAAGAAACAAAATTTCTTGTATATATACACACAGTGTTTGTCACGTCTTTGATGATGTACTGGACGAAAATGCACGGAAGATTCACGGTTTACCGATGAACCTGCAGAGCTTCGCCCACTCATCATCACTCACTCCGTGAATATGCCGTGATTTTTTTTTTGCAAGGCTGTTTCAAGGCTTGGAGTGGCTCTGAATAACTGAGTGCCACACCGAACGCTCGGGACTGATTTCTGCTAGGATCATGATTTTTATTCTTTGCATTTGTCGTTTCAACGCTCCTAATTGCGCTTTTTCCTAGCCCTCTCACGCTTAAATTACGCAATGTCTGTTCTCGGCTATCATGGGTCGATATAGACTGTCACTCACCACTAGTGCGTTGCGATATTAATTGCCAATTCTGTGTGGTGCAATCACTCAGCACCAGCGGTCACGGCTCCACGCATCGACGCTTATACTAAAGGCTTTCCGACGCTACGGAGGCTTTCCGATGGTTCCACAGGAATCGAGTTTCCTGTTGCACGGCGGCTTTCATGGTTTTGGTGGTCCTGCACTATCAATCGTTCCAGCTTGGCTACGACGAGTACCGCCTCACTGAGCCATCTGCATCCTGCCTCCTGCACGAAAGCCACTGACGGCTATCCTTGGCGGATGAGGGATCATCTGCACAGATCTATTGCGGAGATCAGCTGCTCGTGTTCCAGCATAAAGCGGGAAGTGACACGTCTTCGTCAACGTCCCCTTGCAGCAGCGGGCACGGCTCTACACATTGGCGCGTATAGTGAAGGCTTTCCGACGTTTTAGGTGGTTTTCGGAGCGTTCCACAGCGATCCACTTCGCTGTAGAACGGCGGCTGCCAAGGTTTCGGTAGTCCTGCACTCCTGACCATTCTAGTTTGCTACGCCTTGCACCACCCGACTGAGCTAGCTGCATCGTGCCTTCTACACGAAAGCTTCGGGCGGATATCCTTTGCGGATCAGGGATCATATGCGTAGATTTATTGCGCAGATCACCAGCTCGTGTTCTAGCATAAAGCAGTGGCACGTATCCCTCAACGTAACTTTGCAGCAACGTGCAAGGCTACAAGCATGCTGAAGGCTTTCCGAACCTTCCGCAGGCTTTCGGACGGTTCCGCCGTAGTTGTTCGCTCTTGCACGGCGGTCGTCACGGTTTCGCTGGTCTTGCACTCTCGACTGTTCCAGCTTGACTACAAAGAGTACTGCCTGACTGAGCCATCTGCACCGTGCCTTCCACAAGAAAGACTCAGACGGATATTCTTGACGGATCAGGGATCATCTGCGTAGATTTATTGCTCACATCACCAGATCGCGTTCCAGTAAAAAATCACAGCATATCCACGGAGTGAATGATGATGAGTGGGCGAAGCTCCGGAGGTTCGTCGGTAAACCGTGAATCTTCCGTGAATTTTCGTCCAGCACATCGTCAAAGACGTGACAAACACTGTGTGTATATATACAAGAAATTTTATGTATTCGTAAATGGTAGCTAGACGTGGCTTCCGGTCCCCCTTCATTATAACGGCTTTATGGTCGGTGAGGTGGAGGGGATAGGGGGTTTTATATGGCTCCGTAGAGGATTCCTAGAGGGGAGAGAGGGGTTGAGCGTTGGAGAGGAGAGAGAGGACGCGCATGCGCTGTGGGGATGTGGAACGCGGACGCCGCTCCGTAGAGTAGAGGATTCCTAGAGGAGAGAAAGGGGGTGAGCGTAGGAGAGGAGAGAGAGGGGACGCGCGCGCCGCTCCGTACAGTAGAGGATTCCTAGAGGAGAGAAAGGGGTGAGCGTTGGAGAGGAGAGAGAGGGGGAAGAGACGCGCATGTGATGTGGGGTTGTGGGACGGGAGAAGGAGGGATGAACTAAGGCCCCGCAAGCACATCCAAGCAAGATCAAGGAATGAAGTCAACCTGAGCGACAGACACCATCTGCCTAGCCATTGCTAAGCTGTCCCTCTATGCTCTCGGCCATGACTAGTGACTGTAGTGGTGGTGGACGGCCTTATTGTACTACAGTGTTCTGCTTTACGTAGATGGCCACACCGCCCGCGGGACGCTCTGCTTCCTCGGTGCACACGAAGGGAACTAGAGGTGCTATGGAACGCGCTTATTCTTTATGGTTATCAGCGTCATCGTCATCACGTTGGCTACGACGGATGGCGCCGTACAAACCTACGCCCTAAGGACTTCACCCCTAAAAGCGGTGCCACGTCTCCTTCAACGTCACTTTGCAGCAGTGGGGGGGAATGCTCCAAGCATCGGTGCGTATACTGAAGCCTTTTCCAACGCTTCCGCAGGCTTTGCGACGGTTCCGCAGAAACCCAGTTCTCCTGTTCGACGGCAGCAGCCATGGTTTCGGTGGTCCTGCACTGCCGACCGCTCCAGCTTGGCTACGACTAGCACCGCCTGACTGAGCCACGTGCATCGTGCCTTGTACACAAAAGCCAGTGACGGCTACCCTTTGCCGGTCAGGGATCTGCGTAAAACTATTGCGCAGATCACCGGTCGTGTTTTAGCGTAAAGGGACACGTCTCGATCAACGTTACCTTGCCCATCAGCGCGCTCCGCACTACGCATTGGTGCCTATAGTGAACCCTTTCCGATGCTTCCGCCGGCTTTGCGACGCTTTCGCTTAAATCTGATTTGCTGGTGGACGGCGGCTGTCACTGTTTCGGTCATCCTGCACTGCCGGCCGTTTCAGTTTGGCTAAGAGGAGCACTGCCTCACTGAGCCATCTGCATCGTGCCTTCCACACGAAAGCCCCTGATGGATATTCTTGACAGATCAGGGATCATCTGCGCAGATTTGTGCGCAGATCACCAGATCGTGTCTAGCATAAAGCGCCGACACGTGTCCTTCATCGTCACTTTGCAGCAGTGGGAAATGCTCTAAGCATCGGTGCTTATACTAAAAGGTTTTCCGACGCTTCTGCAGGCTTCGGAACGGTTCTGCAGAAATACAGTTCTCTTTTCGATGGCAGCTGCCATGGTTTTGGTCGTCCTACCCTCCCGATCATTTCATCTTGGCTGCAACTAGCACCCTCTAACTGAGTCATGTGCATCCTGCTTTCGACACGAAAGCTAGAGACAGCTATCCTTTGCGGATCAGGCATCATCTGCGTAGATCAATTACACAGATCATGAGCCGAGCCCGTGTTCTAGCATACAGCGGTGCTAGGACCGTGCTAGGCGGTGCTAGTCGTAGCCAAGCTGGAGCGGTCGGCAGTGCAGGACCACCGAAACCATGGCTGCTGCCGTCGAACAGAGAACTGGGTTTCTGCGGAACCGTCGCAAAGCCTGCGGGAAGGTCGGAAAGGCTTCAGTATTTAGAAGCATTTCATAGAAGCTGTTGTTAGAAGCTGTTAGAAGCATTTCATATAAAAGCACGGGGGTTCATTTTGCATCAGTGACACTTCATTGTTCCTTTCGCAGGCAGAGAACATGTACTTGGATCGCAGGGTGTGATTAAGATGTCATCCGATCGATCAGTGCCTTTCCTTCTGCGCATGTCTGTACCTATGTATTGCGCCGCACAGAACGTTACGTGATCGTTGTGTGACTTCCTTTCCGCGCATGCCTATGCCTATATATTGCGATGCATTAAGCTTGGAATAAACAGTCGAAAGTTTGCGCTCCCCTTGACCCCTTCCCACGTTAATTCTTTGCGCGAAACAGCCACATCTGTGGCTTCATTCTGAATATGAACCGACTAGCCCAGCAACGTGTACTTCTAGTATACGCACCGATGCTTGGAGCATTCCCCACTGCTGCAAAGTGACGTTGAAGGAGACGCGGCACCGCTTTTAGGGGCGAAGCCCTCCTTAGGGCGTAGGCTTGTCCGGCGCCATCCGTCGTAGCCAACGTGATGACGATGACGCTGATAACCATGAAGAATAAGCGCGTTCCAGACCACCTCTAGTTCCCAGGGGGGGGGGGCACCTGTTGAAGGCTTTGAAAAAACTTCATTCATTATTTATTCTCAGCCAAAACACCCCCTTCATTCGAAATTCGGGGGGAGGGGGCCCTAGGGCACCTTTCCTGGCTACGAGCCTGAGCGTAGACGCATCTCCTTCAACATAACTTTGCAGCTACGGGGACGTTTCTACGCATCGGCACTTATACTGATGGCTTTCCGACACTTCAAGAGGCTTTCGGACGGTTAATCAGAAATTCAGTATGCTGCTGGACGGTGGCTGCCATGGATTTGGCGGTCCTGCACTCCCTATCATTGCACCTTGGCCTTGGCTACGACTAACACGTAGTCTTCAACGCAAAAGCCAGTGACGGCATTCTTTCACCGATAATGCATCATCTGCGTAGATCTACAACGCATATTACCAGCTCTTGTTCTTGCATAGAGCGGTGAAGCACCTTGTTCAACGCCACTTTGCAGCAGCGGTCATGGCTCTACGCATCGGGGCCTATACTAAAGGCTTTCAAGCTTCCGCATGCTTGTTGACGGTGCCGCAGATACAGACTTCAATGTAGGACGGCGTTTGATACTGCATCGGTGGTCCTGCACTCCCGACCGTTATAGCATGGCTACTACTAGCACCACCTGACTGAGCCATCTGCATCGAGCCTTGTACAGAAAAGACAATGACGGCACTTCTCGGCGAAAAACGGATCATATGCGTGGATCTACAGCGCGGACCACCAGCTCGTGTTCTTGCATAAAGCGGTGACGCGTCCCGTTAAACATAGCTTTACAGCAGTGGTCACGGCTGTACGCATCGGCCCTTGTACTGAAGGCTTTCCAACGCTTACGCAGGCTTTCGGACAGTTCTGCAGAAATCCAGTTCGCTGTTTAACGGCTGCCGGCACTGTTTCCGTGGTCTTGCACTCCCGACCGTTTCAGCTCGGCTACGACTAGCACCGTCTGACTGAGCCATCTACATCCTGCCTTCTACACGAAAGCCGTGTCGGATAACCTTAGCCGATGATGGATCATCTGCGTAAGTTTGATGCGCAGATAAGGAGCTCGTGTTCTGTCGTAAAGTCGTGGCACGTCTTGTTCAATGTCCATTTGCAGCAGCCCTCACGGCTATGCGCACCGGTGCTTGTTCTTAAAGCTTTCCGATGGTTCCGCGTATATCCAGTTCGCTGTCAGACGACGGCCGCCATGCTTTCGGTGCTCCTGCACTGCCGAACGTTCCAGCTTGCCTACACTCTTAATCGGGTCTTGCTTTCGGTGCTCCTGCACTGCCGAACGTTCCAGCTTGCCTACACTCTTAATCGGGTCTTGGTTAAATGCTGGCTGTATCAAGGAAATCAGACGAAAAATGTCCGGTTTCCTGGCTATATCCAGCACTTTAAGCGGGACCTGATTAGCAGTGTACAATTAGCACCGCCTTACTTAGCCATCTGCATCGTCCCTATTGCAAAATCTAGTCGCGCTGGCCCTGCGCATTACCTGATTATTCGAGCAGTCTGGCGCTGGCTACTAGGATGCTGGGACGCTGCACACTGGGAGATCCATTGTGGGCCGAAATCAGGCGTTTAAATTGTTTTAGGGGCGAAGCTCCTTAGAGCATAGGCTAGTCCCGCGTCGTTGTGCTGCATTGTCGTCGTAGCCACCCCTGTGCAATGACGATGACACTGCCATCACGGCGCTGCCCTCTGGAATCTACCCACTATGCGTCATAACGATGACGTGGATGAAGATGACGATCGCGATGCCATACAACACATGGCATCGTCGCGATATGGTCTCATATGCATATCGTTTGACCATATGCAACCAACCACCATCCGAGGAACCTGCATCGACCTCGTCTTTGCAAACGTTAGACTACGACCCATCCAAGAACCCCTGTCCCTCCACTTCACCGACCATAAAGCCGTTATAATTAAGGGGGACCGGAAGCAAATTTCTTCTATATATACACGCAGTGTTTGTCACGTCTTTGATGATGTACTAGGCGAAAATTCACGGAAGATTCACGGTTTTCCGATGAACCTCCAGAGCTTCGCCCACTCATCATCATTCACTCCGTGGATATGCTGTGATTTTTTCAAAATTGTTGCTCATGCCAACGTCGTAATTAAGACTGAAAGATGAGCATTGCGAGAAAAAAAACCTCCACAAAAAAGCAGAGTGAGCGGGAGTCGAACCCACTTCCTCGACGTAGTGTCCATTCTGAGTCTTATAGTTACTCTTACGCCAAACTAGGAAGACGAGATTGAGTTTTTTCTTGATGTTATAACTAATTCCGGTAACCAATACGAGTCGTTTAGAAACGAGGATTTTAGTCTGTTCGTCCTCGTGATAAACAGAAGATTGTTAGTTTATGTGCTGCCTGGGATCAGAACGTCCATGTGGGGTGTTTTGCCGCAAAACATAACGTAGCCGCAGATGTATAGCGGCAGTCGCACTGCTTCGCTAAGCGGTAATTCATAAAGTTCGTGCATCTGAAATGCTCACTGAAGACTTTAGTTTCCGTCACTCGTTTGGAGACATTCTCTGTCCTCCTTGTTGACGTTCCGCGTACTTGAGGCGAAGTAGTTCACTCTAGCCCAATCGATCATTAGGCTAAAGGCGGTACTTTGTGCGCCACGACCGCTTTGAAGATCCTGGATACTATATACGTTACGAAGAATCTAATACCCGTTAAAGTGTAGTTCCCATCATAACTGACTCAAGCGATGTCATATTAGCATCTTCGACTGCAGAAATCAGAAGCTTAAAACGCCGAGATTGCGCGTCACAATGGCAAACTGCCAGCGGTGAGGGGCGGCTTCCAACGGTGCGAGCCCATATGAAAGGTCTGACTGCTAGAGTTGGTTAATATTTATTATCACACTAATACTACTGTCGTACTGTGTTGCGATTGATCTGTTCTTTCGATGCGGTTTAATGAACTAGTTTGACGACGCTCGATCAAAATTCAAGGCAAGTGCACGCGCGCGCTCTCGACAGATGATTGCTGTAGCATACAAGAACATTCATCGCCTAACCAAAATTGAAGTTAAATATGTGTAGTACACAGAATAGAGTAATATTTTAGGGGCGAAGCTCCTCAGGGTGTGGGTCGTTCCCTCCTCCGTACATAGTATGTAGCCACCTCTAGTTTATGAATTGCTCAATAGATGGCGTTGTGTGTACATGTCCTTGGAAATAATATGACCAATGGCGTTAGTGGTTTTTCGTATACGTTGATGATTAAAGATGATAGATGGCGCTGTTATAATAAGAAAAGGGGCTCGCTCTTGGCGCGCTTTCTCTTTCGCTCGGAGTCGCGAAACCAGGGCAGCCGGTATCTGCGGAGCATGCGGCGGCTCGGGTACTCACGGCGGCACAACCCATAGCCAAGGACGCGTGGCCAGTGACGGCATTTTTGGCGGATCAAGAATTATCTGCGTAGGGGCTAATGCACAAATCACCAGCTGGTGTTCTCGGATATAGCGCTGACAGGTCTACAAATAAAGTTGCACCGACCTTACGCAGTGCTTTTTTTCCAAAACAGTTTCTAGACCTGACATCGCACTGTCGTGGAATACTTGACGCAGAATGGTCCAAGATCTTCAAATCAAGACCTGCAGAGGTCTTGATTTTTTGTCTCTGCATTCATCGACTGTACGCTGCCAGTGTAAGTTTTTCTTAACGCGCTCACATTTCAGTTGCCAATGTCTGTCATCGCCGTTCCGGGGGTACGTAGAAACTGCAAGTCACCTGTCACGTATACCCGCCTACCACGGCCCGTGGTACACGGGTATGTGCCACACGCGTCTACAGGAAAGGTTTCGACCAGATCTTCATAATGCTTAAACTATTTCACCCTCCCATACCAATGTCGGGTTACACCAAGTTATAGAGGGGATTACGAGAGGACATATACTTAGATGGCTAATTAGATAGATAGATAGATAGATAGACAGACAGACAGACAGACAGACAGACAGATAGATAGATAGATAGATAGATAGATAGATAGATAGATAGATAGATAGATAGATAGATAGATAGATAGATAGATAGATAGATAGATAGATATAAACGCTTTAAGTGCCTGCAGTTTTACTAAGAAATGTTTCGCATTTAACGCATGAGGCCAAGTTTCGGAAAAAAAAATTAAAAGCGCTAACCACTAGTGATTGTTAATCTACGTTATAAAACATCTTTTTAGGCATATGTGAGCATTATAAATCACATTCTATGCTTTGTTTGTTTTTTACAATTAAAATTTCATTAAAAAGTGGGCCTCACGCTTACACATCTAACTCAAATCCCAATCATTAAAAAAACTAATTTTTTGTAGGGACTGTTGTGCCGCACCCTGGCCGGCGCCGACCACCGACCCCAGTCGTCGTTCTACGCGACTGCAGAGCCACATTTCTGAGCGGGATGAACTGGAGAAACAATAAAGCCCCGCGCACGTTGTTGTTGTGCCGCACCCTTGCCGACGCCATGCTGATTTCGCCAGGCCGGCCTTATTCCTCCCAGGTGCGACAGTTGCTGTCAGCGAGCCGTCGACTCCCCAACGGGGTCACCAGAGCGGTCATTCACCAGTCTCGTGGTCCTTTGTCATCGACCAGGTACTGACCCTTGGAGGCGCAGGCGTGGTCACTATTGTGCGCGAGCAGGTGGTGCAGCATTGGCGGACTCTTGGCCACCGCGTGGAGAGGAGGATATGGGGGTGTACCCCAACCTTCCAATTTAATCCGGCGCACCGAAGAGCGCCATGCCTGTTCACGAAGACCTTCAACATGTAAATACTGTACATAAAGTATTTTCAGTCTTCCAACTTGTTCTGATGACTGATCTGAGAACGACACCCGAACGTGTTCGCACCGGCCACGCAACCCCATTCGTAACAGGGCACAAGGAAGCTTTGGCCAGTGCAATGAACCGAAACTAATGAGCTCAGATGGATGAGAAACACATTGTGAATAAATAACCAAAAATTATGCTTAGCCTTAGGGGCGCCTTCGTAATAGAGGCAGTCATATTAAAGATTGTTGCACAATTTCGCTTATTGAGGTTCATTGCACAACAGCCAACGTGACATGGAAGTGTGTCAAGTTTAAGGCGGCGGTCTCGCTTCGGGGGCAAGAACACACCGTTCTTGCCAATTTTTCAACTGACGCGGCGGCTGTCCTCTTCGTTTTATATAGTTGACTTATATACCATTGGAAAGCTTGAGTTTTGCAAATTAGCAATATATCTATTAAAAGTAAGTCAACTTCTACAATTATGGGATGGATGGGCAAGAATAAGCACTAGTTACACGGTTTTGGCTGACATTGCCTCAGCTGTGACCATTTTTTGAAAAATCTGCTATATTTACAGCACTGTTTCTTGCACAGCGCTTTCAAGACATATTTATCTGTTTCCTCAACGTAGCAAATTTATGTCGGACGTCTAGTTCATTGCTGCCTAGCTTTTGAAAACAGCCGAATTCTGAAACATTCGCTGCAGTCTGTCGTGTAACTATTCGCTAGAGAAAAGTCATTTTCGGGTCGTATATAGAGGACAAAATTTTCCCTCCAAATGCTTAATCTCATTAATGTGCACGAGCTCCCTTTTTAATTATGTTGATCTAAATTGGGCGATATTCTCAATACATGGACCGTCCTTGGCCCCTTTTTGTGGAAAGCTACTGAAGCTCTGTGGCTGAATTTGCACGTAGGAGAACTAGAGCCACCAATTTATTTCCTCAACGTAGCGTTTTTCAATAGAACTAGAAGAAATGCCAGAAGAAGCTCTTTAATTATCTTAATTTATCGTGACGCAAAGGTTAACAAAACCGTTGTAATCCTCAAATAGCGCTGGAATTTCAACATGCGTAGCCTGAAATATAGCATTTACGCTCTCCTGTTATAATTATACGCACAAATCGCACACAAATGGCGCAGGATTACTGAGCAATCTACATTATTCCTGTCCCTACAACAAAAATCGTCCTCTGGCACCACCTATACAGAAAAGACCAAAGCTCTGAATTTGAAAGTTCCCCGTCTCTCCGAATGTGGCGTGCGAAAACATTTCACCTCAGGGGACAATATCTTTTCCAACTTCAAACCAAGCTCCGCCATTTGTAAGTTTTTTTTCCCTCTCAGCGGGTGTTGGTCTCACACGGCTGCGCGGGAGAGCGTGAAAGGAGCTGTGCAATCCTCTGAGAGGATGGGGTGACTCGGGTGAATGTCTTCGGGGGAAAGAAAGGCCGAATCCTCCGAACGTCTCCCAGTTTTTGCGCGTGTTTGCCGCCCCCCGCACATGGCTTCCACGAGAAAAGCGAGGGGTGTGCAATGACAGACAAAAGAAAGTAGACAAACGGACAGTGCACGAGCGATACGAGCGAAGTGAGGAGACGTGCGTGGGTGAGGTATTTGTGAATATCGCCTTTTCTCCCCTTCTTTTTCACAATACATTGTAGTATTTCAGAAGTGCCGCGCTTTTGTTGGCATCAAGCATGAGTTGAGGTACACATAAAGGAATGACACGAAAACTTTTGTGCTTGTTGCGTGTTTATTTCTGTCAATGCTAACAAACTCAACACTACTCAATTAAACCAAGTTAAATATTCCACACATTGAACCTGCATACCTCTGCGGCAATCAAATGCAGACCGCTCCAATGTCTTTTGTACCAGCTACACTTCCTTGCTGCGTCTTCAGCATTTACTTCGGGCAAAATTACAGTGTGGCACGAGTACGTGTCGCGAAAGTAACCCATAACTTTCAACCGCGCTTGCTGTGCTCTGAACTTCTGCTAAATTAGGCTACAAGTGGAAACATGGCAGGATACGCTTGCTTCGAGCCGCCAAGTATGGTTATGCGTCCGACTGTATAGCTTGAGGACGCGAGTTCAATTTTGCCTACGACGAGCGCGCATTTCCATGGTACCGAAATGCGGGGGCATCCGTGTATATATTTCCGTATACCCCAAGTGTTTTGGAGAAACCCATGACGGCGTTCCTCATAATTATATCCAGCTAACTCTAAGAAAACGCGGGCGTTTGCGAATTCTTCACTCGGAGTCGGCTGTGACTATCCATTCTTCCACATTTCAGCCAGCAACAACGAATCGAGTTGGTCTGAAATTTTGCTGACTGTCGGGCATGGTGTAAGAAAAATACTTCACCGCAGGGATAGCAGTGCGGCGCCAGGTGTGTCTTTTTTCGTTCCAGTTTTAACTGGGTAGCACCCGTGACAAGTGAGTTCCTTCAGGGGGGCAGCAAGGCGAAGAACTTATGCGTTGTGTTTTGATCATGCTCTCCTGAGCAAGGGGGATGTGGGGTGTCAAGGGGGGCAAAAGGGAGCAGACGAAGATTTTTGGGGGGAAGGGGTTCTGCCGCCCCCCACCCCTGAGGGCTAGATGAAATGGTAGACAAGAACCGTGCACGAAGATATACAATACCCTATACCGGAAACGCTAAGTCCAGGCAACCGGCAGTGGTGAAGCCCATCCATATTTCCTGTGCACTGAAGGCTTACACCACTCAATCTCAGTATCGCTACATCAGGTGGGCGAATTGTGGGTTTTCTTCACTGACAATGTAGAACATGATGCCACAAGACGCTCCCATTGTACAACAAGACGCTCGCGCATTTAGACAGCTTGAGGGCACGTCACAGGAACTGCGAGCTCACTTTGCGAAATTCTCCGATTCATTTCTCTTGATATAAATTATTGAACACTGGTGCGCAACGCGGCTTCTGTCAGCCAAATATATTCCATTTGGCACACTTCATACATCAAGTTGTATAGCTGTTCGTTCAAATAAAGTTTTCCAAAAAGCCTGAATTCTAAGCTTCAGCCGTGTTTGTGGTCCGCTTGTGTCATGTGCGGGCACACTGCTTCGGGATTTGCGAATGGTTTATATATCTTCTCGCGCTTGAAGTTTTTGTTTCCTACCTAAATAGTAAGCCTCCTAAGCTTTTCATATCTTCAGTAAAACACTTAAGGCAAGCTTCACAAACCGCAGGTAGCATATGGATGCGTGATACGCTTGGTGTCCCGGATCGTTTGCTGCTGTATATACTTGGACGCAGCCCAAATCGGTTACTACGCAGAAATTCTTGCTCTAGCGGGAATTTGCGTCTATAAATGTTGATGTGATGAGCAGGGAACATGAAGTATATGACATCGTTTCACACAACCACCTTTGCCATTGGAAGATAGTGGCATTCAATTGGTAGCCTCCAGCGGGGAATCTTAGGCGCGTACCTGCAGGCTTATGTTGCTGCACTGGCTGGAATCAACAGCTGTCCCTCGTTATATGCGCCGTGCATGATGTTGTGGTCGCTAGGCGTGACCGAACACTCCCTTCCTTTCTGTTACAGTTGCTCGGCTCGTGCTCTATCTGCCGCCACTTTCGCCTGTAGGAAAAAGGCTAGGAGAATGTGGCAGCGGCTACCAATTCAACGTCTTTGGAAGGTCTGCTTTGTTGAGAACTTGTGATGTCTAGGATAGCGGGTCGTAGACTCGTAGCGTGAGCCGTAAGGCTGACTATCCGACGTAGCTGATCTCGGACTTGGGTCTCGTAGCCCGACAAGAAGACAAGCGTGGCGCAGAAAACACGTTTACATGAATGGGACAAAAGCGTATCGCATTCATGTAAACAGCGGTAATGCCCTAAGAAGGCGCATCACACTAATGTGTCAGACATGGGTGGTTTTGCGAGTCCCGGTCGAATCACGGGTCGTAAATCAGGAGGAGGGGAATGGTTGCCCCCCGGTTTGCGAACTCCGAGCGTCCCTCTTTCGCTATAAGGTATTCATTTAGTGCAATGTACAAAAAAACACACTCGAGGTAATGAGCCACACGTAGACAGCAGGCGAAATCGCACATGAGCATGGATGACAAGATTTCATGTCGTGGCGAACAAGACCGTTTGTGGCGGTGCAACGTTATCTGTGACCTGCTGAGCTTCTAACACACACGCGGCTTGCCCGGTCATGTCGATTGAAACATTTGTTTCTTCATACCCGGCTGCTTGGAGCCGACAGCACCACGAGGAAAGAACTTTCCTGAGCATTTGCAAATAATTTATCAAGTGCAAATAGAAGCCCTCCTTTCACTGTAATTATTACCCATGATTATTTACACCATAATTACTGCATAACTAAGGCGTTCGATCTACAAAATATTAATCTCAATTCTTTCTCGAGAGCAATAAAATATTTAGTGCATAGAGCGATTGGTTCAGGGTGTGTAATGGGATAGAGAGTGTTAGGAGCGAGTGGCTGCTAACTTGAGAAACTATACAGCAATGAATAAAAGGAAAAGGTGATTTCGTTGTTATTACCGCTCTCTAGCTCAGGAAGATCAAAACTGAACGGTGGCCATCATTGAATGAGGTAGGAGTAAACGACAGCGACAGGGGAGTATTATGCAGATATGTACACAAAAGGATGTCTCGTGGTTCGATTTTGATGACTTCCGCGAGAGAGTTTCTCAGCCCGCCGCGCAATCCGGCATTGAGTGTCACGGAGAGGAGCTGACTAGTGAGGCAGGACTGTTCGACACCCTTCAAACCGAAACCGGGGACGGGGACAAGTGAGCGTGGGCTTTAGAGGGAGAGACAGATATGTTGTAGAAGGGGAGAAAGAAACAGCCTATGCTGAATTCCTCATTTCTGTGAATCGCGACAGCACGCTTCGCGCCCCCGTGCCCCATCCTTATCCAGTGTGGCGTGCCAGCACAAGTTCAGGTGTTTGACCTCCGACGCGTTGTCCTTCAATTCCTGACATAGTGGCGGCGTCTGGTGTCTGTAAAGTAACTACTGGCAAGATGTTGACAGTGGAACCACCACCTTAAATGAAAAATCTTTATTCGTGAAAAAGTTTCTTTGTTGCGTAGGGAAAAATACCAACAATGTAAGTTCTCAGAAAATCAACAAAAAAGAATTGAAAGAAGTGCAGCGCTTACGCAAGGTGATCCGGAGTGCTAAATATCTCGATATTTGCAGCCACTTACAATGTGCATGTCACTAATGTGTGCATTTGCTCGAGCGTCAATTCGGCACCTGTTTTTCTAACTTCATTTGCAGTGATTTTCAGCGATTTTTTCCTTTCCAGACTGCAATTACCAGCACGTACACGTGCCACCACAGGGGATGATGTCAATACTAACCCCCCTTAAATCTAACACGCCAGGGATGACAAGCCGTATTTGACAAAGATAGGTCCACCTATCGAAACGTCGGCCAGCCTGTCTGAGGCACTTCCTCAGTTCTTCCTGCTTATCCCACTACGCGTTTCCATTCGTGGGCTCCCATCTTGATTTTGGATTTGCAGCACAAGTAACGTGACGGGATGCTTTCGCGATGCCGTGCTGATCATTTGTAAGGCCAGCATTTGCAGTGTGGAAGACAGGCTCGATGCCAACTTGCTTCAATATATGAAATATGGTTCTGTTGCTATTTTTGAAAAGACACACAGCGGGATACAAATCAAATTGATGGTTGACAGGCTCATATACGCGTCCTTCAGCGTAAACATCACAAGTACGACGTCGCGCGTTGGACTGGTGAGTAGTTTCTGACTGTTGCGTCATTCCAAGTGAAACGTCCTAGCCCAAAATTCGACCACCCGGGATTCTATTGAAAAAAAAAATTGAGCTGAAAGGTAACTGTGTGAGAGTGAGTTAAGTGAAGTATTTTCGTTAAAAAAATTGGTGGTGGCGTGACCGCCCTTTGAATATTCCGGAGAAGAGGAAAAGTTAGGTGGGAATAAATTATCCGTATTTAACCTTGATACTGGGTACAAAAGCGTATTATGTTTTGAGGCATTCTATAGTCATTGTACTTTCAAGTGACGTCACAAGTAAAACCATATATTAATTTTCCAGATGAAATAGGCCTAGCAAACAAGAAAAGAAAACAGGCATATTCAGGCAATTTTTGTAAAAATAACGGCAAGGTTTCAGTCGCAAAGATCTTTCAGCTCTTTTACCAGTCGACACAGTAGTTGCTAAAATATTTTCAGCCGGTGTAAACAAACGTTTATTGAGAAAAATGCTTGCAAAGGTCACAAAAATTACTTTTTGGGGATTTTCACTGGTAAATTAAGCATCAAGACCTTCTTGATAGAAATACATGAGAGGGTTGCTTAAATGATCCAACGTCTTCTTTTGTGATGTGGAAATTTTCGTCGTTGTAAATTTTGTTTAAAGCGAAAAAATAATTTTTTATGTCCGCAACCAATGTGGCTGGTAGGCGCTGGCAAACTTAAGCGTTTTCCGCGATTTTAGTTAGGTTATTGCCACCAATTATTGCTTATTTCGGTAGTTTATAGTGTTTTGGGCCTTCATTGATTATTTCCATTGGTATTGAGCATTGCCAGCTTTCTTTGGGATTTTATTCACTGCTGCGTCAGCATGCGACATGAGAAAGTAGATGAACGACAAGCCGGGTTTCTAAGTGGCTACACAAAAAAAACTTCTAGAACATTTACTACCCCGAGGAGGACCACAATCTATCAGCAGAGCGGAACTTCTTTGCCACTTCACATGGAAAAAGCGCATGCGACTGTGTCGGCGGCCCGCGTAAACGTCTGGCAGGAACAGCAAGTCTGCAGATACCATATTGTAACGCACAGTTCAAAACACAATTCTAATAAACTAACGTAGTTGGGGTGAACTTGTGCCCGGGAATGAAAAAACAGCTAGAAAGAAATCTACTAGCAGTCCAGAGAACAGTCTTCTTCTTTCTCCACCACGTTTTCTTGTGTCTCGCATGGGTCGCGCGCAGCTGCTGTAGACTGGGTCCCGCAGGCACGTGCTCTCCGCCACACTTTTACTTTGGTTCCCTCGTATGCCGCGAACCTTTCGGAGGGCACAGGGATCGGCCAGCGCGCGTAACTTGAAATCACACTGTGTCATTGCCCCCCTTTCCAGAGTGCATCGTCCCAATGCTCTCGACAAATTGGTTGCTTGGCGCTCATTCATAACACCTCTTCGTGGATGCAGTTATTGTCGAACAGCGTTGTGTCCTCGATGGTTCATTGCCTGTCGTAATACGGTCTCATCCTGACGACACGCACAATTTCTGTGCGATGCCGCCGTCGTGATGATATATCCTGGCCCT
>JALIZH010020343.1:0-23139 GCA_030522465.1 Rhipicephalus appendiculatus
TCTGCGTGCTGCGTGCAGCCAGCTCTCATACACCTTCATTTCTGACTGCAGTGGCGTATTTACTGTTTGGTTTTACAGAGGCGATGCTGTATTCTATACATCGTGTTTTTCCTTAATGACTCTTTGGAAATTTGTGCCGACGATTAATGTAATGAAAATATTCCTGTGCGTTCTTGAGAGTAAAGTACCAAAGTTCCAGTGGTGTTCGTGTTCATTATTCTCACAGAGCTTCAAGTCCCAATGACACAACTTCATTTCTTGACAGCCCTTCTTGGGCTAGGTAAATATTTAATATAGGTGGTTTCGCGATGCCTTTTGTAAATCGTTTGTACCACCTATGCAGCGCAATGTTATACAAGGTATCACAATTTCGGTATTCCTGCAAATCATTATTCATTATTGTGTGATATTTCATGATACCTTACAACGATAAGCTGACTTACTAAGCAAGTCTTCAAGGTACGACACGGCTGCTGTTATTATTAGGCACCATTTTTTATGAGTTGCAGACATAAGCGAAATAAATCATTATACGTGGGCAAATGAGAAAACCATTCGACATCACTTTACCGTTCAGAACAATTTCCAGTGCATCAAAGGCCGATAGATATCGCTTGCTTCATGTTTGAGACGAAATTATGCTGCACCACATGCGTAGCAAGCTTTAGAGCAGTTGCACACGATTACCTTTCCCTTATTTTCAACAATATGCTGCTTAAAAGTTCTGAATTTCGTTACTTTTCGTGAACTAACGAAAAAGACAGAGGGAAGAACTAAATGATGGAAATGGGGTAGAGCACTTCTAGATTTGAGCCTGATAAATATTGTTCAATATTTGCACGTATATATTTGTCTATATTAAGAAACGTTCTAAAATTAGGCTTCACAACAGCGGTTTTCTCACAATATATATAACGTTTATTGTACAGATACTCACTCTTTTCATTAATCTCTCGGAATTTCTACTGATACGTTTACTAGCTTGCAGCTCTAATGGTTTGCATCAGGTACACCATACTTCTAGGAAAAGCTTTATGAAGCCTAAAAGTTTCACAGCCATGATTTCAATAAAGAGTTTCATGAATAATGCAGTGCGGGTTTAAAAGCCAACATTCATTCTGTAGACGTCAGCCTCCGCCTAGGCCCCGCTGTGAAAAACACCGCCACCGGCGCCCTTATCGTAGCCCTGGTGCCAGCAGGGTAGTGGAAAGGGAGCGGTTCGCAAGCGAATGTGCATAGGCCACAATACAATCCCCTCTCTCGTTTATGTTGAGGCGCGGTTTTCTGAAAATGGAGGCCCTGGAAAGTTTTTTTTCGCCAGTTCACGGTTCACAAAAGTAGGAATCACAACAAAGAGAACCACGGGTACACTGCAAAAGAAGGTTCAGTTATTTCAGTGCGCTGCAACTCGCAATTGCAAGCTAGCAACACTCGACGTCGAGTTCGAGGCAAGCCCTCTGATGTCCGTTCTGGAGCGCCTAAATGCGCTAAATTTGGGTATACATTGTCTAAGTGATGTATGATCGATTTCGTTATCTATGTGTCTTACGATCAGTTTATCAGGACAGAATGACCCCGGCAATTTTCGCCTGTGTGGTGATGATTAATTAAGATTGTGGGAGGTGATGTTGTGTGTGATATTAATTACACGTCTTCAGTCTGCCTCTAGCTTCTTACTCCGTGTCACACGGCGCGCACCGCAGTGAGAGACTCTGCTGAGCTTCATATTCAATGTTACCATGGTTCTCCGTCAAGGTTACGCGTAACAGTAACAGCAGAGCCACATTATCGTACTTTATTCTAGAGCAGGTAGCGAAAAAGACGTAGACACAAGCGAGGAACGAAGATACAAGATGAGTGCTCGACTCATCTCTCTGTACCTGGCTTCTCTCTTCGTATTTTGTGCCACCCGCTCTAGATTCCATTCTTACAAACTCGCCCAACGTTCAGTTATCACACTTTCTCACGCGACCGGCTGTGGAGAATGGAAGTAATTTGCTTACACAACAAGTTCAATGGCCCGTATGCAGCGCTGTTGCCTTTCTGCTTCTAATGAAGGCTGCGGAAATCGCCAACACTAAATGTCCTTATTCAGTCCTTTACGTACGCGCCAATTCACAACGCAACAGTTGCGTCAATTGCAGCATTTCTTTGTAGCGTGCGGAGCAGCCGCATCTGCTTTTATTTTCACCATCGCTCTGGCGAGTGATCCAATAAACATTTTATGGATGTTCGATGGCGTGCCCGATTAGCGGAAAGAAATTCATAGCTCTCCTTCTGGTTGTTAAATGCGCAAAACACGAACTATTATGCTAAATGTTTGTTTCGCATCCCGCTAGTAGCACCTGGTTTCACAGCAAACTGTGCAACGGAGTCAGACTTTGCACTACCCAACGCGGCTGGGAAAAAAGTAAGAGATGGTTAGAGTATTAGTGGCAGAAAACTAGAGAGAAAGGGCAAAAATAAATAGTGGGCAAAACAAGGACATTCTGCCGTAAATGGCAGAGAACTGGGCTATTAATTTGCGTGTTTTTTTTCTATAGTAAAATATATTTATTCGAAATAGACAATTAAGGCATTAGGCGAACTAAAAAAAAGAAAAACAAAAAGTCTTTTTTTCTTAAAATTGTCGAGCCTGGTGGTACACGTGTCACTGCCCCGTTATAAAGGGGACGCTCATAGCATCCATCCATCCATCTACTGCAGCGTCTGACGTCTATTTTCACTGGATTGCATCAATGCTCTACTCTTAGCACTGGAAATGCCGTGGTAAGCTGCCCGTATTCAGAGCGCCGGCCTGTCAGAGCCACGCCGTCGCGGAGAGTTCGAAGCCAGCCGCCCGCACAGTTTCAACTTTGCGGCGGTTGAATAACTGCGCTAGCGAAAATCTTGATCACTGCAAATATTGTTTTTTTCAAGTGTCTCGGCTTTCGACACCATAGAGTTTTGGGCGGGTTCCTATAACATCGACGTAACTTTTTTGCAAACGAAATGACAAAAACAGAGAGGAACTGGAGCCACAAAAGGGCCGACTTCTTTCACCAATGTATATGAGTCGAAGAACCACATTTTTAAACAACGCATGGATTGGAACTTCAACAATAATTGGAGCGAATAGTATGAGTTTTCAAAGGAACGGTCGATTGAAGGTATCCAGGCCGAGTTCTTACGCCACTATTTATAAGCAACACGTGTTGCCCACTTAAAGAAGTTGTTCGACTCGAAATAAACATTTTGGGTAGCCTGTGCTTGCGTGTCCTGCACCTCTCTGTGTGGTCGTCATTTCTTGCGCTAAAATTTATATCGGAGTACAATGCGTAAAGAACGCTTTAGTTGTGGTGTTATATTTCGACGTAGTTGGCTCGTCCGCGCGTTCGGCTACATAAGGGTTAGGACTAAGCGAAATTAGAAACTAATCACTAACGACCTACAAGGCCAAAAACGTTGGGAAGGAGTCCGTGTTGTTGTTTATCCTCGGTAGTCGAGTCATCCTTGTCAGAATCATCTTTCTTCTGGGAGTCGTGGTTTTGCAAAGGGCTGGTGAAGGCGTCCAGCATGCCAGAAAGGAGGCCCTTGGGTTTGTCCTTGTCTTCCGAAGATGATGTCGAATCGTCGCTAGACGTCGAATCTGAGTCAGACCCAGGATGAATAACGGCGTCCATCAAGCCGGAGATGAGCCCTTTCGGCTTGCCGTCATCGTCATTATCGGGTGTGACAGCATCCAAGACGCTCGATATTAGTCCTTTCGGTTTGTCGTTGTCACCTGAAGAATCGTCGTCATGAGGCTTCAGTATTCCCAAGGGGTCTGTAACTGTGCCCAATACATTCGAAATAAGTCCATTGCCTCCAGAATCCGAGTCATGAGGCTTCAGTATTCCCAAGGGGTCTGTAACTGTGCCCAATACATTCGAAATGAGTCCATTGCCTCCAGAATCCGAGTCATGAGGCTTCAGTATTCCCAAGGGGTCTGTAACTGCGCCCAACACATCCGATATTAGTCCATTGCCTCCAGAATCCGAGTCATGAGGCTTCAGTATTCCCAAGGGGTCTGTAACTGCACCCAACACATTCGATATGAGTCCATTCGATCCGTCCTTGTCTCCAGAACTGGAACTGCCTCCTCCGAGTCCTGGTAGTGGCAGTGGCTGTAAGAGTCAAACAGTTTTTCTGGCGTGAAAACATGTCTATCACCGCTGCCTCATCAGCTTGCAGCCATGTGTGCACGTAACTTTACAACAGATATCGTACAATGCTCCAAAATGTGGTGTTAACAGTAGGAGTAATTAATAATTTTAGGTACCGTGACTTTTCAGTGCTCTCCTAACTTTCATTTTTCTACCACAGAGTCACGGCTGGATGCGCTCTCTTAATTTTGAGCCAGGCTATACTACATTATTGCCTAAGACTAACATAGAAAATATTATTTCTTAATTCGACCTTTATTTAACAGAAACATTCTCTGATTAAGGCATGAGCTGCAGACGAGACAGGTGAACATTTCTTTACCACTCACAAGTACTACCACTCGATAAAACACAACATAATGATGTCACACCACATTGCAGACAAGCAGCCTCCCCCACATGCAACTTTGGTTTCACTTTGGGTGATATATTGTGTGAGAGGCTCAAGGTGCCCTGCAAAAATGTAAACTAGAGCGGCGCCTGTGTGCACATTCAAAAAGTTGCATAAGCAGTTATGTATCTTTATATGTATTCAATGTGAAAGCGCAATGAATAGGGACGCTGTGATTCTGCCGATGTCGATACTATTTCGATGTCCATGTCGCGTAACCATTCAGTGTGACTTCATAGTTTGGTGATGCGACCTTTTATCTGAAGGCTGTCACTGATCACGTGAGCCAATTCCTGAAGCACTTGGGATATTGCAAAAACTAAAATCTGACGAACGCAAGATCAGTGGCACAACGCTACAGCCACGAAGCTATCACAGAGAATTTCATGGAATACAGACTTAATTCGTAAGTCTTATAAATAAACAAGAAGTTTTGCTTATGAAATTGAAATTTCGGTTCCAAATTTTTATTGCGCCGTATGCGTTTTAGCAGATGCATTATACCAGAGAAAGTTTACAAGATGTGAAAATATTGACAATGCGCTGAAAGTCGTGGGCTGTTGCTCGGCACACGATACAGCAGTGAAGCTTTATTCCGCGTTTCTAATACTGCTGATCATCGTTGTAATTATCCACGCACTGGTTTCTTTACAAACGCCCGCGTTACCGACTCATTTCCGTGCTTAAAGCAAATAGGGGGTGACATTGCAGTCACTGCACAATAAAATATGCTAACTTCGTTGTGAGGATTAAGCTGATGTGACCTATATAGGGCCTGAAGTATGAACAATGGTTGTTGGATTTGAATTAAAACGTGTTATTACAAATCTACCATATTAGGAACTGTCCAGGCATTCTCACCAAGGATTTGTATGCATCATAAACAATTCTCAATAGTTGTAATAAGGCGGCAATAGGGGCTCGTTGGTACGTCTTAATGTTTTGATGCGCTGCCAGGTAAGACACCGGCCAGAAAAAACGAGAATCAACACAGGGTGATGAGCTAACTAACAACTACTTTATCTCGAGCATGGACACACTTATGTACGAGAAAGAAATAAACACGAAAAGGGACGGGAAAGCAGTGATAAAAAACGGTAGACAAAAATAAACATATCAGGGCGTCAAACAATGTCACCGAAACGTGTCGAGAGCTATGTATGTGGTGACGCGGTTTCTTTCGAAAATGTATTATGTTTTTTTTATAGAGAGCGATCGAGGGAGTGCTAACGTACCCTTCGCTGTAGTAAAGTAGTTGTTAGTTTGCGCATCACCCTGTGTAGTTTCTCGTTTTATCTGCTCAAAAGCGGGGCATGTAATTTCTTTCCAGCATTCTTAAAGTGTCCTTGTTCATTGTGCGAATGAATTCATCCAGTGTTTATTTGCCAGTGGTGTTCGCCGCGCTGCTACTGGGGTGCCTTGCCGACAACTTTTTTCGTAGCCGTCTTGTACATTGGCTGGTGCATAGTTATTCAGCTAGCCACTTCCGGAAATGAATGAGCGGGTTACAATATTTACTACGTGTAGTTCATCTCGTAGTCAAATTAACAAGAAAACGCTCAATTGACCGGCTCATACCTAATTAAACTTTACACTAATATTTGCAATGTCAATGAAAATACGTCATTCTGATATATCCCAATGATGAACTACCCGCTTTCTTCGCTTGTTTGAGTGTCATGTACTTCAATTTTAGCTATGAAGAAAACTGTTGAGAAATTTTCACGTTCTCGTATGCATAGTAGAATGGCAAGCTCCCTGCGATAACAATAAAACTAGAAAAGGATGCTGTCGCCGAGTCGAAATTCAACTTATTAGGTGGTATTTGTATGTATTGTTCGTGGTCTAGGTTGGCTTAACTAACGAGGAGCTATTCATTGGAAATAATACTCACGAAAGGCAGCAAGCTCTTGAGATCTATCACCCTGGCACTCTTCGCCCAGCCGGTGAGTACGCTGCAGGCAAGACCTGTGAGGCCCTCTGGTGTTGTGGCATCGAACGCCTTTCCACTGAGGCACTGGTCGAAATGAAATAAAAAAAAAAGGTGGCTGCGTATGTTTTGAACTACCACCTTCATCAAGTAAACAATATTCGGAACATATTTTCGAACTAAGCTGAGCGATGAGGCCGCAAAGTTCATTGGTGCTAGTTTATGCAGAATATGGAAATAGAAAATATGAAAATCTTAAAGCGTACGCAACTGGGCCAGTTGGTCTTGATTACGACTTTCTAATCTCATACTACCGAACAAGACACGGACAAAGAAGAGACAGCAATAACGCGAATTGTTGATTTGTTTCTCTTGTTCTCGACGGATTTAGGGCGCAGGTACAACTGATTTACAATTTCATTGCAGAGGTCAAGTAGTCTTGATAAAATTGAACACACACGACGTTGTGGACATCTACATAAAGGGTTTATGAAGGAATGCTTCTGGCAGGGTGTTCAGGCTATAGTTTAGACGTGCACATTTGGGTGATAATTAAGACGCTACTTCTTTAAGGTTGTGCAAGGTACAACACGGTTTATTTCGGCTTTCTTTTGAAAAAAGTTAGCAAAACGAAACAGAAGTTCTTATTTTCCATAGCAGAATATCTTAGAAAACAGCCAGAATATATTAAAGGTCTGGTGCATTGTAGGTTAGAATTTCAGAATTTCGTTACTTTATTTGGGGCACATGTAAATTTACGCAAAAAAAGTCGCTAGAAGCCCTTTGACCGGAATCACAAAAGTAACTGTACTGTGCATAAAATTAAGAAGAGCTTGAATGTTACAAATGTAAGACAAATTTCATATTTCCGACATATCTGATAATCTGCTGCCTCATTTGTTTGATACGAAGGTTATATACCAAAAAATTGACACTTCGGAAGAAGTGAATGAGTCGAAGTAATAAAAAAATGTTCGAAACGACATCCAGCCAAGCAAACAAAATCTTTCTTACGCGAACATTTTATTTTGTCTTATCGGGTAAATGATGCGCGCGCACGTCCCGAATCTAGGTCATTGTGCAGTAAATAAAATCAACCTCACAATTTTTCCAACCTAATGAAGCATCAATCGAATAATGCCACAGGCACATAGAAAGAAATGCTAAAAGGAGTTCAATAATGTGCAGCCTGCTCATGTTTGCCGGGAAATTATTTCTGCGGCCTGACAATTTTAACGTTAGAGTATTTCTGATAACAAATGCTCATTACGAAGAATGGATGAACAAAAGTACAAATTGGGCAATACTAACAAACAAGCAATACACACCAAGGCAAAAAAAGACGCTCTCCGACTGGGTATTTTGAGATGGCTTGCCATTTTTCTTTACCAGATTCTGCTGCGCCGCGCCTATTTCAGAACGCGTCACTTGAGCTTCCGGTCTGATGTAACACAGGTGCTGCATTTCCTGGGCACCCTGTGCGCTCAGTTCCGGTATCGCTTAGATAGGGGCCTTTAATTTCGATGACTATTACCTGATGTTATTTGTGCGCTTTGCGATTTTGAAAACATGGCTATGGCACGAATTGTCACGTCCTACAGCTCTTCCATATAAAGAACAGCCCTCAAGGCAATAAATAAATAGTTAATAAACTAGTTTTTGTTATTTACTCATTTGAATGTAATTTTAGTTGCGGCAAAGTTTTTCCGCTTCAGTGTAGAGTTCGTTTTCGAAGACGACAGCAGCCTGGCAGTCCCAGCATTTTTATAAAAAAACTGTATTGTATAAAAAAAACACCCTATATAGACCAAAACAATACTCATTGTCAAATACTGCGACTAAACAACGTCATGCGGGATGTTTTGGTCTTTAACTTAAGAGCTATGGCTGTCCGGGTAACCCAGTGTCTGTTAGTATGTGATACTTATTGCGGCAGGATTAAAGTGGAAGGTAACGTTTATTGTCATGACCATGCCTCAGCCCACTATACAGCTTCTACGATGCTACAAAGTCGTCTTCTGTACGGAGGGAGAGGATAACACTTTATTGTTAGTCACTTTAAAACTGACAGGGGGCAGAAGCGTCAGGGGGCAGAAGCAGGATCACAGGCACGCAAAGGGCTTTGTATTTCTTCAATCTACGCTTCAAGCGTGGCCGCTTAGCCATGTATCACCATCATGCGGATGAGATGAATATTATGAAATTTTCTTTGAACTTTTTAGTGACGGCGTACAATTGACGGGAGCAAATATTCTAAAGCTATTTCGAAAGTACTCTGACTTTCGAAGAGTGCGCGTTCAATGCCAGGAAAAATTACACCATCTCCCGCTACAGGGAACCATGTGTAGATGTGAAGCAGCGGGCGCTAACGCTTACACTGGTGGCGGCGTTGACGCTGGCGCTCATCGCAGCGTTGCACAGGAGAGAAAACTGGGGAGGCGCAAAGCAGGCAGTGATGGAGCAGTGTTTCCTACTGGAACATGCCAATCGCTGCTAATGGGCGATGAGAGACAGAAGACTCCGACTGGACACAGAGACCCGCAGTCCGCTTTTAGTTAACGCGCACGCTGCGAATTTTTTATTGTTCAACAACGCACAGGAGAAACCTCCCACCGGCACCACTTTGGAGGTCAAGATCCATTGCCATATATACGGGGTGGCCAGTGAACGGTTGTGCAGCGCGAGCAGTCGGTTTTTTCAACCAAGAAACTCGCTAGCAGACGCTGCCTGCGTCAGCGTCTGCTAGCGAGTGCGCAGCGTCTGCTAGCGACGCGCATGCGCAGTGGGGAGTATGAACGCCGCGGGCAGGGATGCCCAGAGGAGAGAGGGGGGAGCGTAGGAGAGGAGAGAGAGGGGGGACGCGCATGCGCAGTGGGAGTATGGACGTCGCGGGCAGGGATGCCTAAAGGAGAGAGGGGGGGAACGTAGGAGGGGAGAGAGGAGGGGAGGCGCATGCGCAGTGAGGGTGTGGTTGCCGCGGGGAGGGATGCCTAGAGGAGAGAGAGGGGGAGAGGAGGTTTTTTTATTATTTTTTTTGAAAGGATTGCGCATGCGCAGTAAGGGTGGTCACGCCGGCACACCACCACCACCACCACCACCACCACCGGATTAAGCTTCGCCATAAGATGCTTCACATCTAAAATAAAATTAACAGTGACAGTCTCAAAGGAACGAGTGTGCGTCCAGTGGACTGTTCCACAATTTCAAATCCTTACACGCTCCAAAGGAGACCTGGCGTGCCTGTGAAGGAAGTTAAGTGTGACATTTAGCGCCAGTGGTATTCGGCTGTGTTTAACGACTAACACAGCGCCACGCCAGCGACAGCAAAGCAGGATCACAGGCACGCAAAGGGCTTTGTATTTCTTCAATCTACGCTTCAAGCGTGGCCGCTTAGCCATGTATCACCATCATTCCCGTGCTTCTGCCCCCCTGTCAGTTTTAAAGTGATTAACAATAAAGTGTTATCCTCTCCCTCCGTACAGAAGACGACTTTGTAGCATCGTAGAAGCTGTATAGTGGGCTGAGGCATGGTCATGACAATAAACGTTACATTCCACTTTAATCCTGCCGCAATATCTACCTTTAATGAAAGAGGTACGTTGCTTGAAAAAAACTGAGGCAAAAAAACATTTGAGCTTCGCCTTCGAAAGTACAACGCGACAGCGCAATCAGACCCTGTTCGCTTCATCCCGATCGCTAGCCAAGCTCCAGTTCTCGTACTTCTTGGATGTGGGCGCTAGAAGACGAGGACGAAGGGAAGGACACACACACTGGCGCTACTGACAACAAATATCGTCTTCTAGCGCCCACATCCAAGAAGTATGACAGACCAACAAGCCCGCATCGCCACCCTCGTCAATTCCAGTTCTCGGTGGACACCTAAACCATGCCTCATGGAAAGGAACGTCTTTGCGCCTGTAAACCATCCTAGAATATCTGCTGCATGTACAGTTGCCAAGTACCCACTAGGAGATAATTCTTCCTTTCGCGAGTTGGCGAGGTGTTCACTAAGCGTCCGTAAGGCAACATGGCCGTTTGCGGAGCCTCACACGTTCTTTTAGTTGTTGTTGTTGTTGTTGTTAGTGTTATTGATGATGATGATGACTATATATGGCGGTTAGCGGCGAAAGGACCATTGATGGCCAAATAGCGCCAAGGAAATAGAGAGTGATCAATGATGGAGCTGAACCACTAGACTGAAGTCACTAGAAGAATGAAAAGGAGGTAGAGTACATTTCGCAAACATTCTCACATTGTTAATGGCAGTTTCCGACTATCGCTCAAGAGGAAAGTATATAATGCTGAATCTTATCGGTACTTACCTACGGAGAGGAACTCTTGAGGCTTATGCAGAGGGTTGAACTTAAATTGAAGACAACGCAGCGAACAATGCAAAGGAAAACGATAGGTATAACCTTAACAGACAAGAAGAGAGCAGAGTGGCTCAGGGAACAAACTGGTGTTAAGGACATCTTAGTCGATATCAAGAAGAATAAATGGTCATAGGCAGGCCGTTCGCACGAAAGCAAGATGACCGCTGGTCATTGGGAGTAACAGACGGGATTTCTAGAGAAGGCGAACGCGCGAAGAGAATTGAGAAATTTAGGTGGGAAGAGGAGATTAAGAAGTTTGCGAGTATAACGTGGGCGCAGCAAGCACAGGACCGGGTTGATTGGCGGAACATGGGAGAGGCCTTTGTCCTGTTGTGGGCGTAGTCAGCATGATGATGATGATGATGGTGATGATCAGTGATAGTGTAATGCGACTGTATAGATGCCTGAAATTTTGTTCACTAGAAGTCCATAAAGCATCTATAACTGACAAAATTTTGAGAGCGATATGAATGTTCAGCGTATTAAGGCTGCGCCATAGGTGCAAATGTGCTAAAGGTTACGTTGTTGCTGCTATTGTTGATAATGATGAATAATTACGCCTGTGCGCTTTAATTGATTGGCGTTTAACCTAACTACTCGTTGCACACTTCACATGCTTTGAGGTCTGGTGTTCACCTACGCTTCTGGCACGCAATATTACATGTGTTAAATACACTCCTCGCACTGCATAGTCTCCATATAGTGTTTTTTTTTTTTTGTATAAGTGATTTTTAGCGTGGCTATGAATTGGTACTCTTGCTTCCCACGCAGAATCCTTGGGTGCGAGTCCCACTCATTTTCGTTTCTTTATCAGCTTGAATTTTCGCTCACGCACAATCCTGATGTTGCGCTCACCACCGATGAAGCTTACATAGACGCCGACACTGGAATTTCCTCGAACTAACTCTTGAACACTATCGGGTTAATATATATTTCAATTTATAGTAATACTTTGTATGAAAATTTATGCAGCATGTGGATTTGTCTCCGCACGCAAGTGAGACAAATCTACGTTTACTGCTCCCGTTGTGGTAATACTTATACTCGATTGAATGAGGATCTGTGGTGTTCTGGTCGATATTACTTACGCCGATGGTCTCGAAGAGGTCCACCAGAGCAGGGCCCTGAAATACAAAACAAACAATAAAAAAATGCTTTGTGCTGGCTAGGTTTCAGGAAAGAAAGACAAGCATTTATTGCGTGCGACTTACGTACTAAATTAGCCTTCACCCACAGAAATGAAATTTCAATGTTATAATTACCTTGTTAGCCTTAATCCCGATGCAGGTAGTGCTCACGTGCCTGAAGCACTGCACATAATGATAGAAGAAAAAGAATGCATTAGCTGTTTGTGTGGAGAAAAGTTATCACTTAGTGGGCCGTTGCGTCGCTTTTTAATTCATACTAGAATACTGCAGTACCCGAACTAACGTTGACAGTGCTACAACCCAAAGCCTGCTTCAGTTTACCAACCTGCCCCGCAATAAGACTGAATTATCGAGGCCAAATTTCCCAGAAATGAAGCCGAAACATGTATCGAAACAGGTACTGAGCTGGTCAAAAGTTCTCAGGCCACGCTTCCATAAAATACATGGGATAGTGGCGTGGGAACTTTTGACCCCCTCCCCCTGTGCCTGCTTAGGGTAACGCCTAAGAAGACGTCAGAACCTACACCAAGTTGTCTTATGAGGTGGTCCACCAAGACTTCAGCCACATATTTCCGTAACGGAAATGACGTCGAAAAAAAGTACACGATCAGGTGGAAAAGAAAAATGTTCCGTCGGGAGTCGCAGCAACGATTTCTCTGTCCGCGAGAACAGATGCCCGGTACCCCGTCCACTGCGCCACGATCACACACTCCGGAGTCTATACAAACCCACCTTTTATATCCCACACTTTCCTCTCAAGTGCTCTAAGTCAGCAGGGTGGCGTCGTCCTCTGGGAGCGGTAATCTGAAGTAATGCTTCGTGACCGTGGCCTCCGCGATTCGCTCCTGCAGAACGTCGTTTCTACAAGTCCGTTCCATTGGCGTGTTTCCGATATTATAAGTGCAGTTTTTTCAACGCATGAACTCACCGCGAGGTGCTGACCTTAGCCCAAGCGTCGGCCTCGCTCATAGCATCCATTCCATACCAAAATAACTCTGAGACGCGCGCCTGCCTTGTCTGGCTGTCACAACGCGTTCCCCACTTACGCTCGCAAAAAAAAAACAAATTGTGGCCGGGTTACAGAGCAGACACGTGTTTCCCTCTAGTGCGGCCGCGGTGTTCAATAACTCTAACATGCCACGTGATGGCGACCCTAGCCCAAGTTCTGCAGTAAGACAGATACTTGGGCGAGATGCTACTGGTTCAATTTAGCAGCGCACAACAAAACGAGCAGACTGATAGGGGTAGAAACGACGCACACAACAACGATGACTGGCAACTGGACGGTTTATTGCACATTACACATACATATGAAAGGACAAATTACACATATGCACATATTACACGTACATGAGAAAAGAACCAGCGAAACAGTAGATCGACAAAAACTGACAAAGTATGTGCTCATTCCGTACAAATACAAATTGGCCCACGGGCTCAAGAACGTAGGCAATAGATTTGGCGTCAACGTCGTGTTTTCTGCCAAAAATAAGCTGAGCAATGTGCCCCTACCCCCATTACTCAGGAATCTCAGTAACGGGGGGGGGGGGGGCACATTGCAAAAAAGAAGGAATGTGAAATCAAGCATGAGCAGAGGGCCCAGAAGTATGTGCTGCGTGAGTGTGGTGTCGTGTACAGAATCCAGCTATCGTGTGGTAGAACAAATATCTGACAAACGGGACATTGTATTAACACTAGACTGAAGGACCACAATGCTTCTTCGAAGAATGCGGCTAATTCTAATCTAGTTGTGTTGTGCACTGTAGATCATGTGGGTGCTTGTCCGTTTTCACAAGAACCAAAATAATCTACAAGCATGGTCATCAGATTAACAGAGTAGTGGTAGAAGCCTATCACATTGTTAAAGAAAAAGAAAAGTGTGTAAGCCAAGCATCAGAGGGATCTGTATGACAAAGAATTTGATTTTCTGCGGCAGGCGTTTTCGTGAATTTTTGATTCCATCCTACTTATAGAAGACGCTGCGGCAATGCATGCCACGTGTACCTGCATGTTGCTTATATGCATGTGTAATGTGCAATAAACCGTTCAGTTGCGGGTAAGCGCTTGTTGTGTGCGTCGTTTCTTCACCTATCAGTCTGCTCGGTCTGTTGTGCGCTGTTAAATATAAATATGAACCAAGATCTGCGTTCTGTCAGGCATGCTCTTCTAGCTGCCACACCACTTTTTCTCGTTACGCGCTCACCATGAACTACTAAAGCTACCACGATGGTTTTTTTTTAATAATTGATCGTGGACGTTAGTCGTCGGAATACAGATGCACCATCAAGCGTCAATATGGTTGCCTCCGCCTTAAACGGTGCTATAGCTGCTAAACAGCAACTGACATTGTGCAAGCACTCTTACATCCACGTACAGTAAACATTCAACTACATCTGTAAAGACAGTACGTTTTACTTTCGTGTTATACTGATTCCTAGGACGGAGGGATCAACCATTTTGTTTTATTTATATTTTTTTTTGAGTCCCGGCTTGTTTTAAAGAAACACGTAAACTTTATTTGAGGATAATTATGCTTTTTCCGGAGGGTCGTGCGATCCAAAAGGGAGTTATCCTGTCTCTTTAAAGAGATACATGGTAAGTCAGGACTCACCGAGAGGAGTCACACAGAGTCTTTTTTTTTTATCTTGGAGTGTATTTCCTCATAGGACCGCAGCGCACTTGGTACTGACAGTAAGAAAGCGATGCAGACGACGTCAACAAACGGCATGCCAAACTGTGCCCGCTATTCTGAGATTTACAACGACAACATCAGCTGCGATGTTTGCCATCAAGGATTGTCATCCTGGACGAGGTGGGCTCCGACGTTGCCAACACAGGGAGCCCCTCGGCATGTCTAACTTTCGAAGGCATCGCAGATGAACCTACGGCCAATTTTTAATTTAATTCTTACAAAAGCTGAATGACCCATCTTCGTATCGCTTCGGCAGATGTCATCATCGTACCAGAGGGAACATATATTGAAAACATTGCTAGATTTCTTGCATTTCAAAACATCGTCGAAATCCCGGTGCCGGTATTTCGATGGAGACGAAATGCTTGAGACCTTGTACATAGATTTCGGCGCACGTTAAGGTGGCCGCAATTTCCAAAGCCACCCCCCACCCCCTTTCTACTACCGCGTCCCTCACAATGATATTGTTGTTTTGGGACGGACGTAAAGCCCTTACAATTATTCATAATACCAGAATTCGTCTTAAAACGAGTTACAAGACAGGTGAAGGTTTACTTGAAGAAAGGTAAATATAGCCGACTAATTGTCGTTATTAGCTTGAACATATTTTTTTTTTTTTTTGCAGAGGTTGCACTGTCCACTGTCACGTTTCATAGCTGTTATTCGTAGTAAAGAAATCAATATTATTAGCTGGAGGCGGTCTTTCTCATGGGACATGCGCCAGCGCTTGTAATAATAGAATTTAGCAGGACAAATTACAGCATCATTTGGCGCCTGTAATAATTACTGCACAGTGTGTGCCGACCTAATGGCAGCGTCAAGTTTATAAACAAACGGTCTCATTATGTGCAAAATGCATTTCATAAGAACCAATAGAACACTCTCAGAGAACGGGCGGAAAACATGAAAGTTAGTGATTTCCCTTTACTCAAAAATTACAAGTTTCCATTAGGGTCAACCTGATCTTATACACATACACCACTGAAATCATTTTCTACGTTGAGCTGACAGTGTAGTGCCGTACCGGCGTTTATATAAGTAGAGGTCCACTGAAACACTGCTTGACTACCTGCTTTACAAAATAGTAAAAATTGTCATTTCACTCTGCTTCGTCATATATGGGATCGCAGACATAAACAGGAGACAAATGAAGGGTCAAACACAGACACGAGAAATGTACTAAAATCTGAAAAGAAAAAAAAAACACGATTCAGTTTATAGTCCTTTCTGACTTTGCCTTTTCTACAGCATCATCTTTATCGTAATAACACCCACAAGCTTTTGAGGGTAACTACCACCTGTAATGGTGTTATAAAAATAAACAAGAACCAAATGGAATCGCATTTCGCGCGTGGTTATGAGTGGGACGCTCCACTTGCGCCAAGCTCCACAGGTTAAACCATGCAGCCTTATTGGGCTGGTGAATTGCCACAAACGTAGGCGGTTTTTTTTTGTTTTTTTTTTTTTTCGAGGCTCACGGGTACTGCGGATTCAATGGTAAGGAGTCACGACGACATCAATCATCTGTAGGGCTCTTGGACAGATAGAGAAAAAAAAACGCCAGGTCTGCGCGGAAAGCGCAGCAGAGTCACAGCGAAAGCTCGAAGAGCGCCATTTCTAGAACCCGTTTCAAACTCTCTTGGGGGCCACTAATACACGTACGCTTGCTAGGTACCAACTACTCCATTAACTGATTCGGTGGCTGATGACGATGAAGAATTATTGCGCACTCGCAATGCAATTCATGTTGTGTGACGCCTGGTTACACAATTCTCATTCTGTGTCGCCTGGTTGTTATTTTACTCTTCTACGACGTTAAAATGAGTATGTTAACGCGGTTCCTTCCCGACATAACGCTTGTATAGGGTTTCTGTGGCAGGAGTTCTGAGCACCGGCATGGCTCACTGGTACTATTAAGGAAGGTATCACTGAGCCACGCAGGTGCTCAAAATTTTATATGTATGTATGTTTGTGACATTACATTGTAAATTACAGGTAGTAAAAAAAAAAAACCGGCATGGCTCAGTGGCAGAATGCTGGGCTGGCACGTGGACCCAGGTTCGAACCTGATTCCACCCCGGCTATTTTTTCTTTCGTTTCTTTTTTCTTGTTTCGTACAATAGTGGTTACGGACACCGGCGGTGGTGGCGGTGGCGGAAAACTACGGCACCCTTGTTGTGATCTAATAACAGCTTTCGCTCTAAAAACCAACAAAAAAGACAAGGAACAGAAAACAGTGGGTGCGCTGAACACTCGGCTAACATGGATCGGAGCACAACATCTGCGGAATGGTTTCAAATTGAGCAACTGAACAAAAAACATTGTAGTGTACGCGGTCGCAGGAACATACCCTAGAGATTAAAAAAAAAAGAACAAACCATATAATTAAATCCAGAAAGGTACAGCATTACGAACGGGAAAACAGTAGGTGGAGGAATATAATGATATTTAATTTCTGAGCCGTCAAGGTAGGTACGAAGCCTACGCGCGAAGAGCACGTCTGTGTTTCCGTCACAAAAACGGAAAGAAAACTCGCTCTGGTATAATTTTTCTGGGAATAAAACGGAGCCAGAAATATGGGTAGTGGATTAGGTAAGCGCGGATTCTAATACATTTTTCAGAATGCTGAGGTCATCATATTGCCATCAATGTCCATATACATTGCGTATTTGGGTACAGTTAACGCTACAAATACACGAGCAACATACCCTTCTCAGAGCGAACGCTCGTACAAATATGACGAGTAGATAACTTGGAAAGCTGGAAATAAGCAAATGACGAATCATTGCTACCTTATGACAGAAAGAAGATGTGAGGAATTGAGAGCAATGATATTTCACAAAGACGGGAGCGTCAGCTTCGAAATCAAAGATAAACGCATAACTTCAAAGAAAATCATAGACAAATCCATATTACCGCTCTTTCCATCGGCATCCTTCGCAAGTGCAGACGTAGCCGCTAGCCGTTTAACCAGAAAAGTCATTCCTAGCTGGTGCTTCTCTCTGAGAAACGTTTCATATGATAGGAAACACCTAAAGTGCGAGACAGACGGTACGATTTTACATGCGATGCGACGTGCGGCGTCGGATGACCCGGCATGCGGCGTACGACGTTTCGAGACACATGGGGCGAACGTGCAATCAGAGGCAGGCTCTACCCACATACGGCGCCTCCGCATGCGCACTCGGAAGACTTCGTATCCTCGTAATGAAGCACAAAACAAACAACTTTGCACAGCCACGCTTCCTTCTATAAGAAAATAATGAATAAAACTAAGCCTTCGTGCACGACGAGCACGTCGCAACAGCCCCCCGCCACTCACGACTCCGATAGGTAGGCCTAGCATGGCGGGCGCCGGCTGTCGCCTACGCCGTTCGCAATCACACGCGAGCTCGTCATAGAGCACTTGTTTTTGACAACACGATTAAGCTTTGCACTCGTAGGTAGTGCGTTAGCATACGCTATTAACATCCTCTACGTCATCGATGTGAAGAGCAAAGGTGGAAGCGAAGCGCGACGGCTCGCCGAGACCCCGGTGCCGCTGTGTTTACCTACGAAATGGCCTTGCATCGCTGCTCGCGACCTCACTAGTGGTTTCGAAACGGACGTTGTCTTGCAGAAATGGCACACTTCAAACATCACTTTATTCAATCTGGAAATGATTCACGTCACAAGTGCAATGTATTCGATATTTATCACACCGCCTCGAGCGGCTATGTCGGCGAATGCTCGGAGGCTCGACTCCATCGAATCGCCTTGGCCATGGTGATCGGAGCGGCGACAGGAAGATGGCGCCACCAGCGGCGTGATGACAAACGTCTCCTGAGCTGTCATTGGCTGCGGCCATGCGACGGTCCGACGCGGCGACGAAAATATCTGCCCGGTTTGATGCACGCCGGGCATGCGGCGCGGCGGTCCGATGCGATGGAACGTCACGAAACATCACCATTCCGGCTGCCGCATCGCCGCGCCGGACGACGCATCGCGTGGAAAATCGTACCGTCTGTCTCGGCCTTAACTCATGTCATATGAAATATGATAGGAGTTAGGGGTTTCCCGCTAAACTGATTGGGGTTTCAAGTTGAATCATAGTCTTCTTTTTTTTTAACACGAAAGTGTTTTATGCCGGGGTCCACCACTGCTCCTCTGACGTATTTCCGTCACGGATATGAGGTTGTAAAATATAAACTAACATACTGAGATCAAAGAAAAATCTAGAAGATAACGTTCCGTTTCCAGGCGTCGAACCTGTGAGCTCTCGCTTCGCAGCGCGAAACCACTCGGCCACGGGAGCGTACGTTGCTCAGCTTGCTAACGGCAAGCTATTTATATACACCATATACCTTTGGCGGTCCTCAGAGCTCATCGACTTCAGCGCGTTTTCGTCATATAGTAGCGAGATGGCGCGAAGGTGGCATAGATTGCGCGCTTTAAAGGTCGCCGTGCCTCTCGCTGCGGTGAGCGAGCGCCTCCACGGGGCGTGGCCGCTCGTGCGCGTGCGCTATCTCCTGGTCGGGGCATTGGGGCGCTTACGTCTTGTGCTTCCACCGCAAGTTTGCTATGAAGTTACAGTGGTTAAAGGTGCGCGTAGACCTCTCCGCTCACCGCAGCGGCCGCGTTGACGAAAGGAGCACGCTGCTCACACACGAAGTGACATGTTTGAACTGCGCGAAGACGACAACACGTTAGACACACAGAACACGCACCACAACGCATGTGTGTGCGTGTTCTGTGTGTCTAACGTGTTGTCGTCTTCGCGCAGTTCAAACATGCCTTCACAATTGATTAACCAACTAGCCCAACAACATGCATTACACGAAGTAGCAATTGTGACAGTTGTTCGCGCTCGTCTTGTGTATACTTGTATGGTCGTTTCGTGCGCCTTTCTTTGTGTTAGAGCTGCGTGCTTTAGGTGTCGAGCTGTGACGGTTAGTCCATGCTCGTCCTGTGTACATAGGCGTGCGCAGAGTTACCGTTCAGGGGGGCGAAGGTTCAATGTATAAGGCATACTTTGCGCCCCCCCCTCTTAGGTTCTTAGGTGACTAGGGGGGGGCGCCCCCTCTGCCCCCCCCTCGTGCGCACGCCTATGCCTGTGTATGCTCATTTCGTGCCTCCTTTCAGCTTGAGGTGCACGCAGCAAGTTTCAAGCACCTTGCCGTTCTATGCGTGACATTTCAATTTGTTGCTGTAGCATTCATTCCTTCGCCCTTATTCTGAAACAATGCACAATAAACGATCAACTACCTCTGTGAAGACACGTTGTACTTTCGTGTTATACCGATTCCTTTGACAGAGGGATCAGCCATGTTTGTTTTTTTTTTTTCAAAATTCATACACTGCGTTATTAATAACGACAAGGGAACGTCATTTTACCTCTTTGGCTTTGAGAGAGCTGGGCAGCTTGACCGATACGCGACTGCCACACTTCACAGTTCCTTTTATGCTGTTGGCCGAGCAGTCTGGGAGTGGAAGCAAACTGAGTAGCTTCTTTACAGGCTCAATTATTTTGCCAAATAATCCAAGGCTGAGGTTGTCCACGGTGTCCATTATACCCCCTACTGCTTTGCAGACTCCAAACGCAGCGCTGGTGATTTTTCCTGCATTGAGAAGTCAATCATAATGAGTCTCACGTCACAGTTACGAACACTGCTTCCAGGTACATAATGCCACTAAAAAGGGCATACGCCGTAAGCCTTCTCTGAAGTTGAACTTCTCGAGGTCACATGAGTCAACTGAAAGACGATAACATTACTTAATGAAAAACATTCAAACGTTCTTATCGAGGTAGGGCATTTTTTGCTCTAGTTATTAAATTCGGCGCCAATAAATATAATTATTATTGCAAGTTGTTTACAATATTACGGCTCTGGCTCTCAGTGGATTGCTTTTCCTGTTTTCACAGAAAATGACAAATCGGGGCGTAAAATTTTCGCAGTTTTGACGTGCTTGGAAGGAGTGGCGTGCGACAGCAGCTCGCACTGTTGAGTCGCTTGCGACCTCACGTATGCCATATTGACGACTGGCAGATATTTCAAGTTGCCGAGATGGCTGCTCAAATCCAGCTGCCGTGGCCGTGCTATGGCGACCGCACAAAACCACAATATTTTGCTGAAGTGATGTATTAGTGGGCTCCATTAACGTACAACCTGTCAAAGGCCATCACACCACAGCTGTGTTTTCCCGGATTTTTTTTTTTTTGCGTTACTACTAGGCTACCACTGTTCTAAACATGCCGGAAGTGCATTCCTTCACGAACGACAGATTTTTCTTGAAAAAATACTTATCACGTTTATTCGATTTTAAGGGAGGTGGAAAATTGATACCAAAAAAAAAGTACGAATAATTTTTTTAACTTTCACCGATTCCTAATTCTCGGCCTGACAAAATATATTTTTCTTCAGTGATGAATTATCATTGACCGCATGAAAAAATCACCACCGTGATCTGCGTAGCAGTCATAGGTGGACAAAAAAATGCGGAGCTCACTCAGACTCGCTCATTAAATATATTTTGTCCTTTGTAGTCACTCGCACTCAGACTCACCAAAGCTTTCCTCAACCGGACTCCCTCAGACTCAGACTCACTAAAATTTTGCTCAGCCGGACTCACTCAGACTCAAACTCACCAACATATTACTCACTTGGACTCACTCAGACTCAGACTCACGGCTCTATCTGAGTCTGAGTGAGTCTGAGTGATGCGACGTATGAGTCCGTTAGCGTATCATTACCATCGTGTCATTGCTCTTTAAAACCAATATCTTGCGTCATCGCTGCTCTACTTAGCGTCTTTTCGTCTCGTACCATCAAATATGAGATCTGTGGTTGCAGTTCAGTGAGGACATTTTTATTGAGATTACTGACAAGAGATATTAAATGCGAAGCATTTCTTTGCGTACTGCAGGTACTTTTAGCGTTTATATCTGCGTATCTATCTATCTATCTATCTATCTAGCCGCCTACGACTGGGTGATCTCGTGATTACCCCTTTAACTTTGGGTAAACCAAACTCAGTATGTGAGAATAAGATGGTTTGACGAATATGACTCGCTGGTCGTGACATGAATAATGACAATCCCGTCGCGTACGTCATCAAACTCTTTTGGGCAAACCCTGTGGCACATACCACGGGGCGGGTATGTGCCACAGGTATGCGGGTATGTGCCACAGGTGATTGACAGTTTAAACTACCCAGGAACGGCGAGACAAACATTGGTACTTTTAACGCCAGAGCGTTTAAAAGCTGACGTCATCAGCAGCGTTGACCGGACGAATGCAAATAATAAATGTCAGGGTCCCAACAGGAATCGAACCCAAGCATTCTGCGTGGCAATCAAGCATTCTACCACAGAGCCACGCCAGGTCTCGGAACTGCTTTTGGAATAGACCCTAATGTTCGTGAAACGTCAATTGTCGTTGCAGTGCTGGCTATCCAATTTTATAAACATTACATATGTGTACTCCGATGATACAGCCGTCACGCCGGGTTAACATCAATTATAGTAAAGCGCCATCCACTGAACTTGATATATGTTGTAGTGTCCAGGGCTACCATCCTCGCGAGCACAAGCGCTACATATCAGTTTACCGCTTCTGGTGTTGCTACTGCCCATGTTGCTGTTGGCATCGTTACGCAACTGTAAACAACTTGTTATGCAAAACATATGCGACTGTGGAACATATGTCTGTGCGTACAACATTTGTACATATCTTTAGCGTGATTTCGTAACGTTTCGCTCAATAAAACATTACAACACAGTCACCTTCCCTCCGCATGCTTCGCATAACATCGATTCCCAAGGTACGTGGAATCTGCTGAATTTTTTTCTATCAAGAGCTCCGGGGAAAGAATTTGCGGGAGGGAGGCAACGGCACCTCCCCTCTTTTTCTCCGTAGCTCACGTCTCCTGATCAATAATTATTGACCTGGCGTATGAACGCTAGTGCGTTGAAGTGTGTGTGAGTCGGCGTGAGTATAAACGTGAGCCGACATAAGACAGATAGTAATGCTATAGTTCGCTAAATAGAACGATAGATTGGCAAAGAGAAGTAGAGCTCACTCAGACTTACTCAAGGAATACATTTTGCGCTTGGGGCTCACTCGGACTCAGACTCACCAAAATTTTCCACAACCGGGCTCATTTGTACTTAGACTCACAACAAATTTTTCTCAACCGGACTCACTCGGAGTTAAACTGAGCATAGTATTACTCATCCAAACTAACTCAGACTCAGTCTTACAGCTCGTGTCTGAGTGAGTCGGACTCATGAGTGAGCATGCCGACCCTATGGTGGCAGTATTGTTGCTTTCCTTTTACTTGACCTAAAACCCTTTGATCTATGAAAGCAAATACACTGTTATCCGCGCGCGTTTACACCTCGATTCTCCTTGGCCGCTGTCGGCGGGCACTGCGCACGGCGCC
>JALIZH010020344.1:0-45285 GCA_030522465.1 Rhipicephalus appendiculatus
TATCAAATGACTTTAGTGCAAGAAGGCTGGTTTTTTGAAGAGTTGAAAACTGGGCATGTTGGCAAAACATACCCAAGATTTAAAACCATGCAACAGCAGCAGAGGTCACACAAAAAATAACACAGTGCTCAATATTTCTTGTACCCTCTGGTGTTCTTACACTTCTATTAAATCTTGAGCTATCTTGAAATCTTCACATTCATGATGAAATACAATAAGATTGGCATGTTATGATCCACTGTGCACATAGACCACACTTTGATTTATTTAATAATGTGATGAGAGTGCTGATTGAGTTTTCTGTGCAAATTACTTATTTGGCAAGCTGCGTTTTTCATCCTTTTTTTTAGTACCAAAGTGTAGGAAAGCTTGACATAAAATCCATAACTGCATTTGTCTGCAGAATTGATTGCTTCACTCATAGTTGCTCTTAATGCATACTCAGCTCATCGTTCAAGGTCAAATTTTAGTATATATCAACATAGATCTGTAGTTAGCTATCGTGTTTGGTATGTACTACTTCTGTACAGTAAGGCCTCTCTTGTGCAGAAGTTGATGGAATGTTTTTTATGCATGTGCCCAGTGTAGACGACTGACTGTTCAAAGGACTACAGCAATGGAGAGCTCGCTGTGGAAGATGGGAGCATTCTTCCATAGGTCTGGACAAGTCCATATTAAGCGGTAGGTATTTGTTTGTATGTCTACAAATGGGCAGTTCAGATATTTTTGACCAATTGTGAAATGAGGTGGAGAAGAGTAGCTTGGGCTTGTTGGTACATAATGTAAAATAGTGCACGCTTAGACAATGACAGAGTAAACATCATGACGCAAGCACTATCAGCTAATGTTTATTTGAAATAGCAGAGAAATATGGGAGGTGAGTGCACGTGTCACACCGGCATCACTGCTAACAATCTGAAATCGGCACTAAGGAATGTAAGTTGCTTTTCAGACAAACTAACAGAAGGCGTGCAACACACCCCTTGCCTAAACTCAATCATTTCGGCTCCTATTGTCTCAAGGTCTGCGCTTTCTTTACTCTTCAGAATCCCATCAACTTCATGAAATTCAGGCTGACATCCCCGCATGCTATAGTGCATAGCTAGAAGACCCTAGTTTGCAACGGTCTTCTCTCATCTTGTGGAATGGCTAATGTAGAACATTTCACAATGTAGTGTGATCCAATACACAGCATGATCAATACATCTAACAAACGTAGATGTGTGTTTCTTTGAGAATGTCACCAGCCACTCCGTCCCAGGCACACTACTATTGCAAAGGCTGAAAAATTTTTGAGGGGCACTAAACAAAACAGGTACGTCAACGTGACCAGCAATCTCTTTCAGATTATGCACAACATCATGCATGTAAGGCGCTACAACAATGCGCTTGATATTGCGGGAAGATAATTTGTGAAATAAACTTTCAACCACTGCTACCTGTAGATTACTCAGATAACCAGCTTCCAGCAACTGACATCCTCGAAAACAAAAACAAACGCGGTTTTTTGCAGGCACATGATGCCCCGTGACAGCGGCCCCCATTTCAGTTTTGGTATGTTTTACAGCATAGCATTATTTGATTGTGGCAGAGCCAATTTAGGTACATCTCTTGTTTGTGAGATGGTTGTAAAGCTTTGGTTGCAGTTTTATACGACATGCATGCAAGCATGCTTTTCCTAGCTTTGCATAATGGAAGAACAAACATGCTTAATTGTGGCTGCAGACCACACAAATTATTGACAAGCAGTTGAGATCAAATAGGTGCGGCACTTTAGTCTGACCGTTCTTTGCCAGGGAGAAAGAAAAGGCACCTATTCCACACTGCATGCTGTGTTAATTTAGGACCCCTCGCCTTACTCTCACTGCAAGGGCTCCCTCAACTTTTAATAGCCCACAAAGTCGCCAAAATCCATGGCTGAGAACCTGGGTACTAGGCTTTTATCTAATATTTATGTTCATTGAATGGAACGCTATTCCACGCTTGCAAAAGCAAGGCATGTATTGGTTTTTCCATCGCTCCTCTTCATAGTGATTTATTCTTGGGTAAACTTTACAGTGGACAGTCTTACTCATACTACCGTTTTAAAGGCCATCATATTTGTGGGTGCCTTTCTTAACAATGACTCGAACTCTCTTGAAACTAGTGCTTGTAGCATTTTTTACTATGCGAGTGCCCGATGTCTCTAGATTTAACATTTGAGCTTCTTGTTCAGGGAAAATTAAGATTTCTCAAGATAATGTTTCATTGTAGCCGTCACTGCACCTGCTCTTGTTATAAACCTTGAGCAAACAATCCTTTGATGCTGTTCCTCTCGACGCATTCCAGGCTGGTAGACAGGAGCATTGCTAACACGACCTTCCGTAATGCTATGTTGAAAATGTGTGTGCATTTGACTGTTCCGGCACTTCGGAATAAGGCAACTTGATTGCTGGAAGCTCATTATTTAAGTAATCTACAGGTAACAGTGGCAAGAAGTTTACTTCACAAGTCATCCTATCAGAGCGCCCGCACTGTCAAGCGCACTGACAGGAGACTTAATGTTGTTGTGGCTTACATGCACGAGATTGCTCTTTATCTCATGAAAATTGTTGATCGCTTTGATGTATCTGTTCTGTTAAGTGCCCCTTGAGAACTTTTCAGCCTTTGCAAAATTAGTGTGCTTGGGAAGGAGACGTCGGTGACATGCTGGAAGTAACACATCTATCCAAGTTTGTTTCATGTGCTGACCATTCAGATTATCTGATTTCGCTGAGTTGTAGAATGTTCTACAGTGGCCACTATACTAGGTGCCTTAATGGTCATTTGAGAGAGCATTGTGGCAATGAAGAAAAACGCAGACGGTCCTATAGCCATGCAATTTGGCTCGTGTGAATGTCAGCATGAATTTGATGAATTTGACGTGATTGTCAAAAATGAAACAAAGTTATTCCTGAGGTAACTAAAGCCGAAATGATTGAGTGGTTAGGCACACGGTCTGTTAGCACACCTGTTAGTTTGCCCGAAAAGCAACTTGCATTCCTTTGTGCCGATTTCAGATGCTTTGCAGTCATGCCTCTGTGACATGCACACTCTCACCCATTTCTGTACGTACGTCTTTGTCTGCTGTTTCCTATAAAGATTTGTTATAGTTAGCACTGGTGCTGTGTTGCTTTCTCCATCCCTGTCAAAATGTGCGCTATTTTGCTCACCCAGCTGACAAACTTATTGCACCTATTTAGTGAGGAACTCCAAGAAGGGAAACAGTATGTAACAGCAAGTGCTTGTCATATTGTTCAAACACGCAACGTTGCAACTTGCCTGCAGCCTAGTCTGCACCTTAACAGCTCTTGCAAACAGTTGCGAAGTTGGACACACTTCACCTTGTTGTTCTGGGTTGCAGAGAATGAGGCCAGTTGGACCAGTGTGATGTGATGTGTACCCAAAGAAATGTCTTCTAAATGGCGCTCACCATTTATACACTTGAGCTCAAATAAATAACCAAGGCTATTACACTTTAATATAGCCTCTACAATAGAAATCTCGCACTTGTATGTCGCATGCTTTGTGCCGCTTACAAGTTGGCCCACGGGTCACTTGAACCGATCCTGTCACTCTCTTGTCATCTTTGGATGACACGAGCTTGTTTTCTGATGGGCTCGGGAACTCTGTAACGTTGCTAATAAAGTTGCGCCCACGGCAGTAATTTCATAAGCATGTTTACAGCCTCGCAGGTGTCTGTGGTGTAGTTGTTACTGCAGTCAAATTCGTTGTGCTCCTTAGGTTCTGTTAGCATTTCATCTTTAATAGTATGCGGCTCTGCTCCATTTAGAGATTAGTCATTTTTTTTCCTAGATTCATTACAGAAACCTCTAGACAACAAATTTGAAACATAGCTCACTTATAGGTGATGTGCGTTGCTCTCGGAATCACTTAAAACACAGAGCGAAAGCTTTGTTCCCAAAATGGTGGAAAAAAGTACATTCTAAATTTTGCTGATGATATATGATATCGATATCTGCTCGAGTAAAGAGAAGTGGGTGAAAGCATGCCTGAGCTATGCCTTGCTAATGGCTGCAATTGACTGCACTTTAATGTGGGACAGCCACTTAAAGATGGGCCAAAAATGACGCGCTAGAGTCTGATTTCTCGTGTCACTGTCTCTTATTAAGATGCCTTCTTCACCTGATTTTTTTATCATATATTTTTCACACTTCCTCGGTGTAAGTAAGATGCTCAGAACTAATGAAATGAGTGAAACTGTTTTTTTCCATCAAGCCATCCAGCTAACTACTTTTCAGTGTGCAGTTCCATTTTCTATAAAGCACTTCAAAAACTTTTCCACTGAAATACATACAATGCACGCTCCCTCATTCTGTGAAGCAGTGTGAAGCAAAAGGGCATCTGAGCTTCTCCGGATTTTTAATCTTTGTAGTGCATGTTTGCAAGCTTCTGGGTGTTTTGTCACGTCGGCTGCATTACTAAGCAACCGAACTCAAAGTTGCCATGAACAGAAAAAAAAGAAGCCATGAGCGAGAACAAGTAGGACGTGTAGTTTATTTTGTTAGTGGTCGTTTTGATCTAGTGCTTGGTTCTATACAAGTTATACCTGACTCTGAACGTGACAATGAAGCTATTGCTTCGGAAGCTAGACAACATGTCAACGTCAGTGTCACAGAATGCAAAATGCTCCTGGGAGGTTGTGTAGCTAGCTCTTCTGCATACTGCAACAGTACATGAAATAAGTCAGTGGAGAGCAAAGCCAAGTCCCCAATAATAAAAGCAGGAGCCTCTGCAACATTGATTTCATTGTGAGGCATTGAATTTCTCGAGCCTGACGAGCAGGGGCATGTGTGGCTTGTGAACTCCGAATGGAATGTGTTATGTTTAATAATGTGCTACACAGTATGCTGCAAGAAAAAGTTGGGTAGCATCGACGTGCTTGCCTTGAGTTTATGATGCCGTGTATGACACTCTCATTGTGCATTTTGAGTTAACTTGTGAAAACATTAGTGAAGGACGATTCGCAATACTGTCCACCCGCAACTCCCTGGCGTGATGTGGGAGCGGAAACAAACTTTGTTCCACATGTGCACCTTAGCAATGGCTCATTGCTTATGTTCTGACTTGCGTATTTCATGTTGCATGTGCCTTGTCTTGTGCAGAAAGGTTAAATGTCACAGAACGTGTTTTCATCTCCTCTTTAACCCTTTTAATTTGGCACTTTTGATAATAACTAACACCCCTTCTAAGCCAGTCTCTGTTCGAATCTGTTCATGGCCATTGCACGTGGCCAACAGTTAGTGTGCAAAATCTTATTTTCACTTTTACGTTGCTTTCTGACTTTCAAGATCACCCTTTGCTTGAGCAGTTACGTATGTCTGATCTCAGTATGATAATCTAGCATTTCAGCTGAACTTAATGTCTCCCCTTGGTGTCTCTTTAATGTCACCTGCACAGAAGTCATTTGGATTTTATTTATGTCGACATTACATTTCACTTTACAGGGGTTTTGGGGCCCTTTCCTGTTATGAGTTTAGGCATGCTGCGGATGCATCAAAATTTAAATCCTTCTGCTGTGTGGCTCATTTGTTTTTGCAAGGTAGATGCAAAATTCAATTTTGGTAAAGATTGCCTTCTTTCTTTTGGTTCAAGTGTTTTGATCTTCTTTGTTTCTTCTCTTTTCAGACGAGCCATGGTGCGAAGTTTATTAGTAGTTTGGAAGAATAAACCTCATCTTTGTGCGTTCAGAGCAGCTGGAGGTTCACTGTTTACTTGGCAAGAAGTAGTATGTATACTTGCTTCCCACTGTTTCACACTTTGTAGGAAGCACAGTGAATGCTACAACCTTTGCTGAAAAATATGTGTACCAACTAGTTCATTTTGTTGCTTTACAGTTACCATTGTGCTCAACTTGACACCACACTGTACACAAAAAGCTGTAATAATAGGTGTGCGGTGAAGAAGGTTATGTTGCTTTACATGCAGCTACCACAATGTTTGACTGATGCCAGCGGAAGCTTCTAGCTTGCTGCGAAAAAGTTGTTAGACATCACGCAGTGATGGTGATGGAAATTTCCACTGGACATTAACACAATAGTTGTGAAAAGACATGCATGTCACATTGCCCCTGGCAATCTACAAAGAAAAAAAAGGTGTTGTCAAAAATAAAATGACGTTTCGGCTTCCACATGGAAGCCTTGTTCACCCAAAACGTCATTTTATTTTCGACAACTTTTTGGTTGGTGCCCATTATTTTTCTTTGTAGATTGCCATTACATCCTGACAAGACGAGATTCAGTCAAATTCTGAAATTTACACATTGCCCCTGTTGAAACGTTTTTATATTTGGTCGGCCAATTCATTTATTGAGCTCAACAGCAATATATCTTCTTCGAATTGGCAGACTCTTTTAATTGGCATCCAACAATGTTTTCACCAAAGTTTCATCGTGATATTTTGTCAGACCCACGACTTTATGAAGCCAAACCACATGCAATTTTTGTATGTGGTGCCAGAAAACTTCAGTGAAAATAACCGACCAAATATAATGACACTTGTGCCTCACATACCTTTTAATGGGGGAAATGCAATGCTCCTTTCTCATCTCTATTGTGTTAAACATCCAGTGTAAATTTTACTCACCATCACTGCATAATGTGTTTGTTCTCTTTTAACAACTTCTTCACCGCAAGTAGCAGCCGCCGCTGGCATCAGTACATAACCAAGCGGTAGCTGCATGTAAAGCACCGTAACTTTCTTCCCCATGCAGCACCCATTATTAGAACTGTTTAGGTACAGTGTAGTGTCAAGGGGTGCACATTTGTCACTGTAAAACTACAAAATGCACTATTTGGCACATACCATATTCCTCATTACAAACAAAATTCAAGGAGACGTTACATACAACATCTTCAAAGAGACATTATGTAACACAGTGTAAAATAGCACAAAAACACACGGACACAAGCGAGACGACAACACAGGCGCTACAATAGCACCTGTGTCGTCATCGCGCTTGTGTCCGTGTTCATGCGCTACTTTACAATGCAATACGGACTAGCTTGGCTTTCCGTATTACGCAACACATTCCCAAGGTGTCATTACGTACGCCATTCCCAAGGTGGCTTTACGTACGCCATTTCCAAGGTGGCTTTACGTACGCCATTCCCAAGGTTGCTTTACGTACGCCATTCCCAAGGTGGCTTTATGTACGCCATTCCCAAGGTGGCTTTACGTACGCCATTCCCAAGGTGGCTTTACGTACGCCATTCCCAAGTTGGCTTTACGTACAACATTATTAGGAAATACGTATGACATTCCTACGGAGGCATTACGTACACAAGGTTTCTGAAATACATTACACACAACATCCCTAAAGAGACTCCGTTTAAGGAAATTGCTATAATTTGGAAAAGGAAAAGTGATCGGCACCTTTTTACCTTCAGCTTTTTACGTAAACAGGGGTCCAGATTTTTAACAGTGTGTGTATAAGCTTATTAGCTTAATAACTTCAATTAAGTATACATTGGATATTCAACTGCTTTTGTTGCTAAGGAAATTTTGCAAATTACTTCCCGTTTATTCTATAAACCGTACTTTTGCATTTTTATATTGCGTTTACTTTGCATGAGTTATTAAAACGATACATTTCGTAATTCTGTGAAACGAAACAGCGGATTGTTCCATAAACGCGACAGAAAGAGCGTTGGCTAGAATGTCAAAGTTCAATTATGTGCTTAAGTCGTGCACTTCTCAATTCTTACCAAAACAAATAATAATAAAATACCATGCACCCCTTTGCTATCTTTTCTGACATGTATGTACAGCATTACGGACGACTAAAATGGGGACCTTATGGCGCGAACAAATACTTCGCATCAAGGTGAATTAGATGCATAATTTCACGAGATGAAGCTTCAGATTGGAAACACATATATCAATGAATTGAGAGCACCTTCTAATGTTCTGAGAAGGAGAATAAGTTAATCATTCACAGGCAACGCTACGCGTTCCTCTCTCAGAATGCATCTTGCATAATTAAGGCAGTTCTACTATCCATACAGACCGGCGGCTTGCTTATGCAGCGTCTTCTTTCACTGTAATTTAGTCGTCCGTATTATTTCAAATTATAAATGGTCAAGTAAATATTAGCAAAGAAGTCTACTTAATGCCACCAGGAAAACGGAGCTCAACAACCAACCACAACAGTGCAATCCAAGCGTACATCACTCATACCGATAAGTTCAGATACTCTTTTTTCCTAGCGTAATTGAAATGTGGAATTAATTGCCGACGTGTGTTGTGGAACAGAACAATTTGTCGAAATTTGAACAGGCCTTGGATGACTATCTGTACGAGTGTACCGCTTGATCTTGATGTAACTTGTATTTGTGTATTTGTGAAGGATGTTCTTTTTTCTTTTTATTCTGTTACCCTCTCTGTAAGGACTCTCGCAAGAGAGTTGACAGTATTGTGAAATAAATAAATTGCCACCAGGGTGTTGCACCGCAGAACTCCATCAGCGTTCGCACTAATGTTTACTGAGTGCCCGTTCATTAACCCTGGTTCTCGCGGAACACCAAATAGGGGTCGTACATGCGTCCTATGTATGCACACGAGAAGCGACTGCGGTCGTTGAATGCAGAAAATGTACCATAAAGGATGCACCATTCTTTCAATCACGATGCTGTGCATGTAACCCCGTAAAGACACGTTCAGTGCTTCCATACTAGGCAAGCCCCTTTTGAAACTTGGTACTGTTAGTCCCGTTGCAGACACCAACCTAGTAGTTGAGCAACCAGTTAATTGAAGAGTTGGGAACAGATTTCATTGGGCCGATAGCTGGATGTGTCTTAAGTAATGGGAAAAGTCGGAAAATGGCGCTTGGAGTGCCGGCGGCCATAAAGTTTCCGACTGAAACACGCTTCAAAGAGAGGTCAGAAAGTGTCTTTTTTTAATTTCAGATGGTTCTGGGAGTTAGCTATGTGCGCTGCGCTGTCCACAAAATAGATATTGACTAAGGAAACAAATTTGCGAATGTAGGATGTTGTAAATCCAAACAATAGACATCGAGGTTAAGAGGGAGGTGTGAAGTGAGTAGGCCTGGTTTGGAGTCATCGAGTTCCCTTCGTCGAAACGTTGGCTTCGGTGGCCTTGTCTGTTTTTTGACAACTGCCCATCAATATACGAGTGTTGGATTGAATTCAAACTGTTCTATGTATAACTAATGTAAATTAAAAGCATTTGCTTCGACTTTTGAATAGAGTGACCGCTGCTGGTCAGAAGGAATGGTTCTGGAATAGCCAAAAATTTCTTCCAATCACTCGCTCCTAGAAATGAAGTTTGAAATTGGAACAAACGCATTATATCAATTTCTTCTGTGTGACGCCAAAAGATATTAAACACGCGGAAGTACGGAACGCAGTCTACTTTGTGCGGGACGCTATGAGCACTATACGTATTGAACCACTAACACTGGCGCTCACAAATGAGTAATTAGTCTGCGAATAAACACTGTGCTCACTCCGGATGTAACATATTTTTTTAGCCCATGAAGCTTCACAACATGATGTATATCTACAAGAGATCTTTCAAGTGACACTGACTGGCGATCATGCGACCCAAATCAGCGGATTCTCGGTCAGGGCTGTTCGCGAGACCTTCGTAAAAGGACTTCGCGTTAGGCGTTCTGCAAACGTCTCAAGCCGTTGTCCTCTTGTGTTAATGACTGTGCGTTTGCAGAGCAAACAGGCGCATGCACTCTAAGCTCCTGGTTTCCCCGAACCATACGTCTGGGACTGTTCTAACCATGTGCACCGTGTCGTTAGGAAGCCGTAAACGCCGCCGGCTAACTGCTTTTGTCTCAGAGTTTGTCAGCGTAAGAGCTCACGCCTCTTGTTCTTCGTCTTGCAGTAGCACAAAGAAATGACCGCCATCTGCTCGGCCTAAATTAAGCGGAAGACGCTAACATGCCTTAGCGTTCTTCCAACCTCTATCGTCTTGCATGCACCTGCGAAGACATCCCTAGATCTCTACGCAACCTGTTAAAGCGGAAAATGTTAGTGATGCCTATGAACCTGGCCGGCAGGCCTAATTCTCCGCTTGACCGGCACCATTGTGTGATAAACCTGACTGTACCATAGACCTGTACCATAGAATCCTCGTTTCTATTGCCACGCGTTTGTTTCTTTCCTTGCGAACGGGCTTTACTAACAATGACTGCTTCCCGTGTTACCGCTCGGTGCAGCCCGTACCAGGTGCGAATGGAGGTATACTCAGTAAACTTCGGAACAATATCAGGGTAGTAGTAGGCAGATGCAATGTATCAAGCTATTATAGAGGAGACAACTCAAGAAAGAAACTTACCAAGATATATCATACACTGCCTATGGTGCGCAGCGCAAGAAAAATGCAGGAGTAGATTTCATGGTATTGATGCAATCCTACTAAATAAATCAATGCGAAATAGTACAAACTCTTCGCAACACTGATCTTTCCTATGCAAAGCAAATTTTTAAACAAAATATGACCCAACGTTTAGAAAGCCACCACGTTTTTAAAAATTTATTTGATGAGCTTAATTCGACGTAACACTCATTCTGTGAAGGTATTTTGACGGTTGCGATGTAAGCACCCAAAGCCTGTTACGAAGGCGGACGTGGACATCTCAGCTGTGTTCTATGCACCATAACGATCTACCCAGATCACTGTCACTGGCAATTCCCGAACCTCAGCCTCCCTACATTGACACGATGTGGTTGCGACAAGAAAACTGCAATCAAGAAAGCACTGCAGCTGCAGGACGTAAACAGAAGAACTTAGTTAAATGCGACTTCTTGCTAGGGAAGAGCAGTGAGACACAACCAACACCTACACAACGCAGAACAAGGAAACATGCAAAATCACTCTGGAAAACAAACATTCTATAGAACAGTGGGAAATAGCCCAATACTAGCCTGACAGCGACCAAAAGCAATAATAAAAAAAGAACAGGAAAGCCGGTGACCCCCCCCCCCCAAAAAAATACATAAAGCCCACTTTAACTAGTTATACCGTAATCAGGCAAGCCCGCTTGTTAACATGAATTGAGGCAATATTGATGGACAGATGTCCTGGATGGGAACAGTGCTTACGGCACACAAACCTAATTTGTAGATCACAGTTAGTAACGATATTATTACGTTTAATAAGCAGAAAAGAAATGCCGAATGAAATACGACAACGTCATTATTGATACACCTGCTAAATTGTAACCGTAGAGATGGCAGGCTCTTAAATGTAGCCCAGCAACTGTGGCTACGTCATCATAAATCACAAAATCTACGTCCCAATTAGTAGGTTGTCACACGAGTGCCATGACTACGAGTCTGATACAAACACGTAATAGTTAAGTTTTCACCAATTCCTAATAGCACGCTTTTAAGTTGAAACTGAGTCGCTCGTAACGTATATCCCAAGTTCTATCCGTAAAAATTTGGCAAATCCCACTCACTGTGGGAATGGGTTCCATGCGAAGCCGTCGTCGAGTAATGGTCTATGCTGAATCTTTTTGGCTTTGAGCCAAGCGTTACGACGTGGATCGACGCGTCTTCGTACGTGCAGTTGTTGTGTGCAGATCGCGGGCTTACCAGGAACATCGACTATACTGGGGTTTAAAGGGTAACTTATGGTCTGTCGTAACGTCAGCACTGACGTTAAAGCAAAGTCAGTATTATCGAAACGAAGTGGACTTTACGGTGCGATGATGTGAATTTCATACGGAGCATTCGTTCTCGTATTCCTCCGGTGTTGAACGACGCTTGAATATAGCTTGCTGAATCACAGGGATAAAAATATAACGTTTGTTATTCTGCTTTAGAAGTGGAGCCAAGACTGGGACCACATTTGTCGACAAGCCGAGATAACGCCTTTATCATATGAGTACATATGTAATTTTTATTGCTTTGTCATAAAAGTAGATAGCAGGCAAGGCAACTACAATTGACGAATTTTGGTGTTCGATTCCTGCTGTGAGTGAATTTTATTCTTTGCATTAATTGGGCCAACGCTGCCGTTATCGGCTTTTCTAGCACCCTCGCACTTAATTTGCCAATGTCTGTTCTCGCCGTTCCTAGGAGATATAAACTGTCAATCAGCCGTGGCGCATACCCGCATTCCTCGGCCCGTGGTATACAGGTAACTGCCCTACGTGTCATAAGGCGAGGGTCCCATGACGTACTGGGGGGGGGGGATCAAAAGTTTGCAAGACACTATCCCATGTATCCCTATGGCAGCGTGGCCTGCGAACTTTTGACCAGCACTGCATATACCAGGAATTCCGCGTTATTCATGTCATGACCAGACAGTCATATTCGTCAAACCCTTTTACCCTACCGTACCAGTTTTCTACAGCAAGCTAAAGGAGGCAATCATGAGAGCATTCAGACGTAAGCGGCTAGATAAATACTTAGATAGAAGGGCTGAAAGGGCCTTTGTTTCGCTATGAAATGCTTCGCATTTAACAAATGCCAAACTCCTAATATTAGCTCCACCACTGTGAATATACGTCGTCATAGGAACAGCAAAATACCTCTCCATTTTGTTGTTTTAGAGGCGAAGCCCCTTAGGGACTCGGCTTGTCGGCGTCTAATGTGGTCTTGTGCCATGTAGGCAGAGTCCATCATAAAAAAACTGGAGCGCGGGGGGGAGGGGGGGGGGGCGAAGCGTGTAGGGAAAGGTGTTTCGCCTCCACTTACGTGAAACTTGTGTAGGATAGCAATGAATGCAGTGTTTTGAGAGAGATTTCTTTGAAGAGGCACTAGTGGTACCAAGCCTGGAACCGGACATGTAAGGAAGGGTGTTTCCGCTGCGCTAATGTCAGAAAACTGCGTTGGAATGCAGCCTACCCTAAGAGAATGCACCCTACCCTATGTGATGGACCGTGGCTACATGACACACCGTTACGACATTAGACGCCAGTAAGCCGAGCCCCTCAGATGCTTCGCACCTAATACAAATCAGAAAATAGCTATACCTGACATGTACACGTCCTAATTTGGTCTTCGTTAACACCTTATGTAGATATGTTTTTAAAGCGCAGCTCTTAGGCGTTCGTTCCTGCGTTGAGCAGCGTTGCCGTCACCGTCGCCGTTTCCCTTGCCGTCGCCGTCGGTGGCGTAACCCACAGGCATGAAAAAAGTGTCTGATAAACATGAAAAAAAAATTTAAATAACAAAACAATGCCCAGAACTGAGTTGAACACGGGCCCACTACATAGCAGTGATGTATTTTGCCACAGAGCCACGCTGGGGCTCGAAATTCATTCGTAAAATACAGGCGTCATGTCGGGCAAGGAATCGCGTTATCCTATGCACTATAGCGTGACAGAAGAGTAAAATAACGACCAGTCATCACACAATGCTAATTGCTCGACGAGTGCGTGCTTAAATGCCTCCCACCCACTGCAAAGTGATCAACCCTAATTCTTCATCGTCATCACCCACATGCAGCATCAACAGAGTGCACAAAATGCCTTATAGATGTGTAGCCGGTACATCTCTTATCCGCAGAAAGAAGAATAATGGCGTAGTGGGTGGTGTCCCACTTGACGAAAATTATGATTTATGGCGTAGTCGATACCTTGCGGAAAGCCAAAACATCAAACAGAGTTGGCCTTGCCCCAGCACAAGGCTGCGCTCTGAATTCGCATTAGGCAGTATCGCAATCGTTGGTAAATTTTTTTCCCTCCTGTAGCTTCCCTGGAAACATTTGCAGTATCATTCTCCTGTACACCATGTATGCAGTTTACGGAAGAAGCACCTGATACCCTTACCCACGAGAAAGTTTAATGTCATTTTTTCAGACTGAAATTTACATGTAATGTGGTTATCTCGCTCCCACATGGGGCCATAAAATGTCATTAACCGACAATGACTTGTGAAAATGAATGAGTTTGCTTAAAGCGTTCGAATGCGTTTCTTTCGCAGATGAGTAACCTCGCGGAGGAGAGGATGCGAACACGTTAAGGTGAGTAATCAATAAGAGTAAGTTATTATTGCGATAGCAAATATTTGGACACTCTCGGCTGCTTTTCGCCGTCATGCCCCGTATATATATATATATATATATATATATATATATATATATATATATATATATATATATATATATTGTCGCGATGCAACGCGAACAAAAGACACGAACAACTTGCGACAGCGAAACAGCGTGTTCAAGATCAGCTGTACAGAAAAACGTCTTCTTCGTCTTTCTCTCCGAAACCTGCTGTCCCACTAGCCGGAGTCTGAAAAACACCTCCATCGTCATTGTCTTTTACGTATATACACGTGTCACTTGCCCCTCCTTACAGGAGCATCGCCCCGATGCTACATCAGAGCCACCGTTTTATGAAAACGCACAGTCAGTCGCTCACATACGGCTTCATGCGTACTACATGTACAAGTTCAGGCCGGTGCTGGCGACGCTTCGTGCAAGAGGGACCGTCGGGGACGACCTCGTAAGTGACGTCACTCAACTGTCGCGCTACTCGATATGGTCGGAAGTACCGCCTTAAGAGTTTCTCGGACAGTCCACGTTTTCGTATGGGTGTCCAAACCCACACTTTGTCGCCGGTTGCGTAAGTTACGGCTCTACGGTGGGCATTGTAGCGGCCTGCGTCATACTCTTGTTGCTGGCGGATTCGCAAGCGTGCGAGCTGCCTGGCTTCTTCCGCGCGTTCGGTAAATATGTCGGCGCCCGTGTCACTGTCGTCCCATTCATGTGGCAACATCGCATCCAGCATTGTGCGTACCTCCCGTCCGTGAACAAGGCTGAATGGGGTCATGCGAGTCGTTTCTTGCTTAGCTGTATTGTACGCGAACGTGATATAGGGCAAGATTTCGTCCCAATTTTTATGTTGGACATCCACGTACATCGACAGCATGTCTTCTATCGTCTTGTTTAGGCGCTCTGTCAGTCCGTTCGTTTGCGGGTGGTAGGCGGTGGTCTTACGATGACTCGTTCCACTTACCATCAAAACGTGTTCTAAAAGAGCTGCCGTGAATGCGGTTCCGCGGTCTGTTATCAGGACGGTTGGTGCACCATGTCGTAGTACAACATTTTCTATAAAAAATCTCGCGACCTCCGCTGCTGTGCTTCTTTGGATAGCCTTCGTTTCGGCGTACCGGGTCAGGTAATCCGTTGCGACGATAACCCAGCGGTTCCCTGCAGTAGAGGTAGGAAGGGGACCCAAGATATCCATGCCGATCTGGTCGAATGGTGTACGTGGGACCTGAACAGGCTGCAGCAGGCCGGCCGGTTTCGTCGGAGGCGACTTGCGTCGCTGGCAGTCGAGGCAAGTACGAATGTGGTGCTTGACGGCTGTGGTGAGCCTTGGCCAGTAGTACCTTTGCTGAACTCTTGCCAGTGTACGCGTGTAGCCTAAGTGGCCAGAAGTCACCTCGTTGTGACATGCTTGAAGCACTTCACTACGAAGGGCTGCAGGAATGACGAGCAAGTAGGGAGATCCGATCGAGGAAAAGTTTCTTTTGTAGAGGACTCTGTTCCCTAAAGAAAACGACGACAATACTCTTGTAAAAACTCTGGGTGCACTCCGAGATCGTCCGTCCAAGTAATTAATTAAACCAAGCAACTCCGGGTCGTCACGTTGTTGTTCGGCGATGGCGGACGTGTCGAGGACACCAAGGAATGCCGCTTCATCCTCATCAGGTAGAGAAGCCGACTGTATTGGTGATCGGGAGAGGCAGTCGGCGTCCATATTTCGCTTCCCCGACTTGTGTATGACCGTCATGTCAAACTCTTGCAGCCTCAGACTCCAACGCGCTAATCGGCCGGTGGGATCTTTAAGATTAGTCAACCAACAAAGTGAATGATGGTCGCTAATAACTTTGAAGGGGCGGCCATACAAATACGGGCGAAATTTCATAACTGCCCAGACCACGGCGAGGCATTCTTTCTCTGTTGTTGAATAGTTGGCCTCTGCGCGTGTTAGCGTTCTGCTTGCGTAGGCGATCACTCTTTCTGTGTCCTCCTGCCGCTGCACAAGCACAGCTCCCAGACCTACATTGCTAGCGTCGGTGTGAAGCATCGTGGGGGGCTTCCTCGTCGAAGTGGGAAAGCACCGGGGGCGTTTGAAGACGTTGGCGCAGCTCATTAAACGCAGCTTCCTGTTCGTCGTTCCACTCAAAGGCGACGTCGTCCCTCGTGAGGCGAGTTAACGGCGATGCAATGCGTGCGAAGTCTGCGATAAACCGCCGATAATAGGCACAAAGGCCCAGAAAGCGTCTGACAGCTTTCTTATCGGACGGTACCGGAAACTGTGCAACGGCGGCAATTTTTTCTGGATCGGGCCGAACGCCTGTGTGGCTGACGACGTGACCAAGAAATTGCAGTTCTTCAAAACAGAAGTGACATTTTTCTGGTTTCAATGTGAGGCCCGCGGACCGTATGGCTCGCAAAACAACTTCCAGCCTTTTGAGGTGCTCGTCAAAAGTTGCGGAAAACACTATGACGTCGTCGAGGTAAACTAAGCACGTTTTCCACTTCAAGCCCGAAAGTACGGTGTCCATGAGCCTTTGAAAAGTAGCGGGCGCGGAGCACAAACCGAAAGGCAAGACTTTAAATTCATATAAGCCATCTGGCGTCACAAAAGCGGTTTTCTCGCGGTCTCTCGGGTCTACCTCGATTTGCCAGTATCCGCTCCTCAAATCCATGGAAGAAAAGTAGCGAGCGTGTCGAAGTCTGTCAAGGGAGTCATCGATACGTGGAAGCGGGTACACATCTTTCTTGGTCACCTGATTCAGCTTCCTGTAGTCCACGCAAAAACGCAGGGTGCCGTCCTTTTTCTTAACTAGCACTACAGGTGACGCCCAGGGACTCTGTGATGGCTGAATCACGTCATCTTCAAGCATTTTCGTTACTTGTTGCTGTATCACTTCGCGTTCCTTTAGAGCCACACGATAAGGATTTTGGTGAATAGGTCTCGCCGTGTCTTCGGTAATTATTCGATGCTTTGTTAGCGGCGTTCGACCGACTCGTGATGTTGATGAAAAGCAGTCCTGAAATTCGGCTAGGAGCTGAAGAAGTCTCTTTCGTTCGTCCTTTGGAAGAGTAGTACCAACGTCAAGAGTGGGTTCTGATTCTTGTTTAGGTGCTTCGTCCAGTACCGATAAACTCCCTTGTACTTCTACGATATTGTCGAAGTAAGCGACGGCTGTGCCCTTCGGAAGGTGCCGGCGCTCAGCACTGAAGCTGGTAAGGAGCAAGTTCGTGCGTCCAGCAGTGACACGGACAATACCTCGTGCGACCGAAATCCCATGGCTAAAGAGCAGCGAGCTGATTTGGTCGGCAATGCCTTCGCCGTCAAACGGTGCGTGCCCTTCCACCGTAACAAGAGTGCATGACCGTGGCGGGATGACCACATTACCATCAGTTATACGTAAAGGGTTACGTATCGAGCCTGAACAGTCGACTAAATCAGGGCTGTTGCAGAACGTAATTGAACATTCTGGGATATCGATGACGGCGCCGTATTCTCTCAAGAAATCCATCCCAATAATTAAGTCTTTGCAGCATGAGGGGAGAACGACGAACGTTGCCACGAAAGACGAGCCACCGATCTCGAGTCTCGCTGTGCACCTTCCGACAGGCATCAAGAGCTGGCCGCCTGCCGTCCTTAGGTGAGGTCCCGTCCACGTCGTCTTTACTTTTTTGAGGTGTACGGCGAGGCCTTCACTTATAATCGAAAAGTCAGCACCGGTGTCGACTAAGGCTGTTACTTGCTGTCCGTCCACAAGAACGGTAAGGTCTGTGGTCACAGTTTCGTCGGTTTTACGACTGCTCGGCTTTACGGCGTCTTGTGGTAAGAGTAATGGGGGGCTTTTTTTCGTCGTCTTGACGGCCTGCAACCTTACCCCCGGAGGTCGCCGCCTTCAGTTTCCCCGGAGTGGGCTGGGTGACCTCCTTCCTCTGAGGTCCGCAAAAGTGCGGCGGTGCGACGAAGGCGAGTGGGCCGGAGACGGAGAGCGTGGTCGATGTCCCAAACCTGGCTGGTAATCAGGCACGCTGTCGTCATCGTTGGTACGGCAGTCGTCAAACTGGGGCCGAGGCTGTGGGGGTCCTTGAAAACCAGAGTCTTCGCGGCGTGACACGTAGTCGTCGTTGGGGCGTCGATTGTCGTACCATGGCCTGAGAGGGCGAAGCGAATCGAGGCGGTGCCAGCAATGACGGGAAATGTGGCCCACACCCCCGCAGTTAAAACAAAGTGGACGCCTGTCTATAGTGCGCCAGGCGTCTGTTTTGCGAAGCTGCGGACGCCGCACCGACTCATCTTGTGACGAAGGCCATGGCAGGCCGGCAGACGGCGGGTCGTACGGTGGCAGGACAGTAGGTTGCCTCGGTGTCTCCGCTTGCGGTGGTGACCAAGGAACGGCTGCAGACGGCTGGCGGTACGACGGCGGAATGGGTGGCGGGCGTCGAAGGGCGGCGGCGTAACTCATGGGACGCTGCTCCTGAGCGGGATTAGCCGTCGAGAATGCTTGGCGTATTTCTTCGCGGACGACTTCAGCGACAGACGCCATGGGTGTTTCCTCGACCGGAGTCCGCAACTTCTGCAGCTCCTCGCGAACAATCTCTCTTATCAAATCACGCAACGAGCTCTGATTGTCAGACGTCACAGTGGCAGCATGAATGTGGGCGCTGCTGGACAAGCGGTCGTACTGTCGGCATCGTTGGTGAAGAGCGCGCTCGATAGCCGTAGCTTCCTTGATGAAGCCCTCCACGGTGCTTGGCGGGTTGCGCAGAAGTCCGGCGAACAACTGCTCTTTTACGCCGCGCATGAGGTAGCGCAACTTCTTGTCATTGGGCATGTGCGGGTCAGCTCTACGAAAGAGACGGGCCATGTCCTCGGCGAACATTGCGACCGTTTCATTGGATTTTTGAACCCGTAGCTCGAGTAATTGCTGGGCACGGTCGCGTCGGTCGACATTGGCAAATGTGTCAATCATCTGCCGTTGAAAGTCGCTCCATGTCGGGAGACTGCCTTCTCTGTTTTCGTACCAAGTACGAGCACTGTCGTCGAGGTAGAAATAGGCGCGGGAGATCTTCTGCTCAGCAGACCACTGGTTGATCTTGGCGACCCGCTCATAGTGGTCAAGCCAGTCTTCAACGTCTTCATGTGCGCCCCCCACCAAAGCGATGAGGCTCGAGTGGTTGAAAAAGCGTTACTTGAGAAGGGGTGGGAGGACCACTGCCTTGAATTACCTGTTGTGGGCTGGCGTTGGCCATTGGTAGAGCTGAGCAGTGCCTTGGAGAGGTCTCCTGCGAGGGGGGTGAACTCTGGAGGAAGGCCTCGCAGCCGACGGCTGAAGCGATGCACGGGAGTTATAGGTGCGTCCGGGCTGGATGAACGGCTCCCAGTGGGAGTGTGGAGCATCAGGCAGGGTCGCGGTCCAGCACCTCCACCAGTGTCGCGATGCAACGCGAACAAAAGACACGAACAACTTGCGACAGCGAAACAGCGTGTTCAAGATCAGCTGTACAGAAAAACGTCTTCTTCGTCCTTCTCTCCGAAACCTGCTGTCCCACTAGCCGGAGTCTGAAAAACACCTCCATCGTCATTGTCTTTTACGTATATACACGTGTCAATATATATATATATATATATATATATATATATATATATATATATATATATATATATATATATATATACAAAAGCCAAGAAGAAAGTCAGATGGCGTAAAGTGCGCAATCGGCGCCCCACTCGTTGCGATTCGTTGGCTTCCCTTGCACTTTGGCCTGCAGGGCGTAGTCGCCTTTGCCCGGGCGCGCGCGCGCTTATCTTGGGGTGGGGAAATGTAAGATCTATACTTGACTACGCTTGCGTCATTTGGGACCCGGCTCAACAGTATCTTGCTGAAACGATAGAAAAAAGTGCATAACCAGGCAGCCCGTTTCGTCAGCAAAAACTACGACCCATTTGCTAGTGTCTCAGAGATAAAGGCCACACTAGGCTGGGAAACCCTACAGTGTAGAAGACGGAAACTTCGGTTAAAACTTTTCCATAGCATATATTATAATCAAACAGGAATTGATAGGGTACAATACCTACTAACACCAACATATCGTTCCAAAAGATGCCAACACACATATAAAATACAAGAATACCCATTCAGAACGACTACTTTTGCCAACTCCTTCTTTCCCAAAACAATTAGAGAATGGAATGCACTACCTGAAGATATAGTAAGATTGAGTGACAACAGTCTTTTTTTCTCGTTGTTGTGAATTGTGACATGTGCATTACACCTTTTTGTTTTGTGCCATTATGTACTAAATTTTTGTTAGCGTGCTGCTATTCCTATATGTTGTTTTAATTATATTATGCATTCTCTTGTTCAGTACTATCAATGAAATGTCAATAACTATATTGACTTTGTATGTACACCCCCCTGCAGTAATGCCTCTACGGCGTTGCAGGAACTATGTAAATAAAAAAAAATGAGGGCAGTTTTACGTCGCGTGCTTTCGTCGGAAAGACTGCGTTTAGGTTACAGATCACACAAAGGTCACTTCGCTCGCTGCAGAGGCCCCGTTTCCGAAAGAAGCGTGCTGCTCAAACACAGTGAAGTAACAACTGTGACACTTGTTAGTTCGCGCTCATTCTGCGTATACCCGTGTGTATGTTTCGTGCCAATTTGTTGCTATCGCATTCATTGCTTCGCCCTTGCGGCGAAACTGTGACTTTTTGGTTCTAAAAATAATATTTTTTTTTCAAGTGCAATTGTTCTATTTCTTGCCAAACCATTAAACTTCGTCGTTTCCAAATATCCCAGTATCCTCGTTCCCATCGGCACTGTCAAGAGCGTTGCGGGCCGTGTCATGTCATGTGCTTTGTAGGAGCCGTGAGTGAGAATTACTGCCTGCGTACCACCGGCGGTTTCAGCGCTGAAAGCAATCTTTCTTTACTAGCGCTTGATATCCGCAATAAAAAAGTTTACATACGCTGAGACTGTTCTTTGTCTCTTCATTTCAGTCTTCGTCGCATCGCGATTGCCGTCGTCTGCAAATGACATTATCTCCCGTCGTGTTGCAGTGGCCGGCACATAACGTGATTGCATACGTCGAATCTCATAAGATACAAATGGCATTGAACTTTTCCGTGTCGCAGGTGCAATCTCCCCGGAAATCCCTCATACTCCAATTTAACCTTCCATCTTCCCAACCTCCTCTCCCTCCCGGAACTTGAGCGTATTTGTCCAATATTCTCTTAGTCCTCGAGTACTCGCGGGAGAGTTCGCAGATTTACGGTAGCAGTAAACAGGAATCACGGGTAGCAACGCACAACTGGCGCCAAAGTTACGCCTGGCGTCAGCTGCATCGCTCTACTATCATTTCCGGTACACTGCGAATGTTTTTACTTGTGCCTTATACGCGGCACTTTTCGCTCCGGATTATATCTTTGCTTGGCTGCTGGTGACTTCGATCCAGATTACGACAGCGATTCTCAGCAGTGACGTCTCGGCACTGAAATAAAAAAGAACACGGAAAGCTTGTCATATCTTTTTCTTTTTTTTTAACTGCAACGAACTAGATATTGCTGCGCACTTGGAGAAATGCCATAGACAAAAAAGCAGCAGTAGTGGTCGAACGAAGTTCTGCCGAGGACAGAGTACACGACGCTGCATCTAGCGGGGCGAATACGCACATCTTTCCCAAGCATAGCACCTACCTTCACTTGCGACAGTTCGGTCGCAAGAATAAATAAAATAAATAAATAAATAAATAAATAAATAAATAAATAAATAAATAAATAAATAGATAAATAAGATTAACAAAACGAGGAAGGACTCCGCTATTTGAAATCGTGTGTACTGTATGAGCAAAAAACATGTATAGACCTGCGTAGGTACATATACAGGTGTATGGGGTATGGAAATGTACGTGTGTATAGTGCAGATCTTTTCACCTGTAGGTACTGATTCTTATTTGTGTATGTATGAATATATATGTATGCATACTTTCTGTTTCTTGATTGAAAGTGAATTTTGTCTCATGTATTATGTTGTATATGTGTTGCGTTTACTCCTTCCATTTCTGCAACGTGCCGCGGTCATTTCTAAAGGGGCAGGACCCCTGTGAAGCTGCCTTGGCCTTTAGTTCCCTGTTTCCTCTTTCTCAATGTGAAAATAAAACAAAATTTGTTGATTGTTTAAGTCATCTATTTAAATGCTCGAGTTACCTGCAGTGCGCGAGCACGATGCAATGGCAAGGGAGTAAATTTCCGCTCCATTTACGGTCTGTCAAGGGCTGGTCGAGCGAACCACAAGGGATAGGGAAAAAAAAACGCGGACAATTCTGCGCTTTTTCCCTATGTAAAGTCAAATCGCGAACATCACTTCGAGCTTGTCTCCAGCGATGCGCTTGAAACCTCATATCTTGACGTGCTTCTGTGACTTTCCACGAAGGCTTTACGGGCAGACAGCACTGCCTGCTTCTTTCTCTCTGTAACAGTGCAAAGACCTTTTTTTGAGAAAGAAATAAATGTGGTCAGAAGCTGTTCTTTTTTCGCTCAACAAGAATTTATTGTTGCGTTTGTACTACATATATTGAACCTCGTCGAAACGCCCGCGTTGTTGTTCCTGCAGTGGTTATTACCAAATCCATGAACATAGCAGCGCACTTGCAGAAAGAAAGACCGTATCCGCCGTCTTCCCTGTACGCGCGACCTAACCAGATCCCCAATGGCGGACTCGACTATGATAGCCTTGGAACGTGACTTTCCGGAGGCATTCGGAATCAGACGTGCAACGCTGTTTTTATAACCGTCCACGTTTACCGAAGCTTTTGTTCTGACATCTCCGCATAGCACACTTTCAGTACCACCCAAAGACACCTAAACCCTTCCTTTGACGAGGCTTTGTTAATGTTGCTCTTAACCAAGGTCAAGACTTTTCTATCCTGCACGAAGTTAACGATCTACCCATTCTGTTGTATTCTTTGTCTTTTCAATTCAGTCCCACGTAGACCAAGTCACACTCAACAACAAACGTGTATTCCGGTGTCATGTAATCTAAAAATCCAGAAATACAGGAAGAGACATGTTCTGGCCTGAAAGAACGTTGTCTGCTAGCTGGAGTTACAAAAGGAACGGCGGAAATTGCTGATCCGGAACAACCTGACTTGTTTACCGGGTTTCCCGACGCAGTTCGATTCGGAACACTTCCTTCCGGTTCATTTACCAGTTTTCTATCGATTTTTGCGAAGAAACAAGAGAACACACGGAAACGGCTTGTAGAACACAAGAAGATGAAAAAAAAAGGAAGACGTACGGTACAAGAAATAATCTTGAAGTTTTGCGGTTTGACGACGTCCGAGCAGTGACGAAAAAAAAACGAACAAAAGGACGCAGTGCGGTAAGATGCGATGGACAGTATAGCGTCGACCGTCGACTTTATTACGAGCTTCGAAACGATGACACTTCCTCCGTGTTACACGCGAAAGTGATCGAAGAAGCTGACACGAACGTGGACGCCGATGGCTTTGGCGTACTAGAGAAAACTTTCGTTCGCGCAAGCGGGTGCCAAAACTCCCATTAGGATGTGTACTACGTCAGTTCATATCTTATTCTTTGCGTGAAGAACGCCATTAAAATTTGACAGATTTTTAGTTGTTTAAGAAAAAAGGAGAAAGGAAATGACAACGCAAGGACCATCCGCTAATAGGCATGCCTTTTAAAATGAGAGACATAAGTACACAATATACATTTAAAAAAAGAAACGATTTGCAGTACACTCACACTTCGCTGAAAAAACTTTTCGAGATTTTTCGGCTAGAGGCACAACCTGTCGCGAATTTCGTTTCCTAGTCGTGGTTTTTCCTGTATATATGCTAGCATTTCTATGTCTACTAGACTAGAAAACTGTCCGTCTGTCTGCCTATCGCGTGAGGCGAATGCCGCAATAAAGAAATCAGTGTGGACAAAGTGGCTTAGGTTTATCTCTTGTAAACCTCATTATCGGAAGGAAATTACATGTCTGGCTTGTTTGCGCAAAGACTACGCCAGTTAAGCAAAGAATGAGTGGAACAATATATATTAAATAATGTTCGCGGTTTCACGTGCCAAAATTACGATATAGCTGTGAGGCACGCTGTCGTGGAGGGCTCAAAAAAATTTCGACCACCTGGCGCTCTTTGACGTGCTCAAAGACTAAAGCAGCCGTTAAACCTTCACCTAGTAACGTGGTACCACAGCGGTGACGCTCCGAGCGAACGCAGCTTCGACGTCTCTCCACAGGTGGCTATGTGGTGTGTGACTTAGAGCGAGAGAGACGCAGGGACTAAAGACCAGCAGCTGTAGCAATAGTGTCCGAGCTGTCCGAGAGCCAGAAGCGTCCTGCTATAGGTTTGGATCGCGCCTCAAGCCATTCGGTTCTTCTTTGGTGAAAGCCGTCCGGACGAGCCTTGTCTTGCGCTCCGACGGCTTAATGTCGTTGCCGAAGTGATGAATAGCCTTACGAGACATAGATTAGTAGAGCGTTTGTTCTACAAGAACTGGTAACGAACACTGAATCACATTTATTTGACAATGTTTTACAAAACCCCACGCGCATTACAATTCAATAAGCAACGGCGGTTCACTCGAGGAGGCTGTGAATTTCATGGCACTTATATATTAAAGTTCTGATGTTGCTGCAAATAAATGGCACGGAGCATAATTAGATTTTGCATGAATATTAGGTGACTTCATTAGAGTAGCTTGTTGGGCAAGTCGTCACAAGGTTACACTCGAAGACTAAAACACGAAACCCGCCACGGTTGTCTAGTGGTTATCGTGTTCGACTGCTGACCCGCAGGCGACGGGATGAAATCGCGGCCGCGGCGGCCGCATTTTCGATGGAGACGAAAATGCTTGAGGCCCGTGTGCTTAGATTTACGTGCACGTTGAAAACCCCCAAATGGTTGAAATTACCAGAGCCCTCCACTACGGCGTCTCTCATAATCATATGGTGGTTTTGAGATGCTAAACCCCTACAATTATGATTTATATTAGGATTAAAACATGAGGATAAGAAAACATGAAAGCTAGTTCGACGCCTGCGCAATCCGAGTAAACAGTAGAGGCGGCAAGCAAGCACTACCACCTGCCGAACGCAGATTCAGTTCACTTTTCATGTTCTTCTTCTTTATTTGTTTCATGCTTCTTTCTTTATCTCTTTCTGCACCGTCATCTTCTTCATCCTCGTTTCTTTCTTCCTTCTTTATATGTTGCCCACTCGGCTCCTTACTCTCAGATGACTACTCTTCACGGTCACTTCTCTTTCCCACCAATTCTTATGGTATGCCGACTGGGTGTGATATAGTATACCCTCTAACATCCTCCTTTTGCCATCTTCACCCCACCATCAGTCCTCTCCCTACCCACCTCTATTAAGGTGAAAGCCTTTAATGTCTCATGCTCACGTCCGTCCGGTGTCCGTCCGGTGTCCGTCCGTCCGGTGTCCGTCCGGGTGTCCGTCCGTCCGTCCGGATGTCCGTCTGTCCGTCCGTCCATCCGTTTGGATGTCCGTCCGTCCGTCCGAATGTCCGTCCGTCCGTCCGTCCGGATGTCCGTCTGTCCGTCCGTCCGTCCGGATGTCCGTCCCTCCGTCCGTCCGTCCGGATGTCCGTCTGTCCGTCCTGATGTCCGTCTGTCCGTCCGTCCGTCCGGATGTCCGTCTGTCCATCCGGATGTCCGTCTGTCCGTCCGTCCGTCCTTCCGGATGTCCGTCTGTCCGTCCGTCTGTCCGTCCGTCCGTCCGGATGTCCGTCTGTCCGTCCGGATGTCCGTCTGTCCGTCCGTCCGTCCGGATGGCCGTCTGTCCGTCCGGATGGCCATCTGTCCTTCCGTCCGTCCGGATGTCCGTCCGTCCGTCCGGATGTCCGTCTGTCCGTCCGTCCGTCCGGATGTCCGTCTGTCCGTCCGTCCGTCTGGATGTCCGTCCGGATGTCCGTATGTCCATCCGTCCATCCGGATGTCCGTCCGTCCGTCCGTCCGTGCGTCCGTCCGGATGTCCGTCTGTCCGTCCATCCGTCTGTCCGTCCATCCGTCTGTCCGTCCATCCGTCTGTCCGTCCGTCCTTCTGTTAGTGGAATGGCCACACGCTTTCGCCGAACACACTTTGGAATGTACAAAGTATCCTTCAATTTTTTACTCATGCCCTTGCTAAACTATTGTGCACCACTCTACGTCATAGATTACACTCTCTCCACCTCCTTTCCGTCCTCCTCATCCTTACATCACTCTCCTCACCCTCACTTCCCTTTGCCACGCCGTTACGATACTATGCTGTATATATCTTCGTTATTCTTTCCTTCTCTTTAAGGTTGTTTCTCTTTTTTTTGTTTATCTCTCACTCTATTTCTGTTTGTTTTTGACCGCTAACCAAACCGTGAAGCCCACAGCGAGCTAAGGAGCAAAATACATGAAACGTCAGGACGCCATCAACGGATATTACAGCAGACTCAGCCTTCTCAATCTAGTTCTAGGCAAGTGGCCGACCTTCTAGAAGGACACTCTTCAGAGTGTGTACATAGCCAAGACAAGTAGAACGTTCATTTTGATAGCCTACTTAACAGCGCCGTCAGTCTTACGAGCGTAATCGCCGCCAAACGAAGACAACGTACGCCTTCGGGAGCACATGTTCGTTCTCGAAATTCTGCCTAATTCACGCGGCGATGGCTTTTAGGCAAGCCGTCTTGACGTGTGCCGTATACAGCAGGATCGCGAGCGACTCCTCTTCAGGCGTAATTGCTTACAGCTGGGAAAGGCAGGAATAGTCGGTCCTTGCTTATAATTCATACCATGGACGTAAAACAGTATCTCCGCCGTTCATCTCATTGTCTATTAATGAAACGACACTCAAAGCGGAGCGAAGGCACATGTCATTGTTATGTTATGTTCTGTTGTGTTCGAAAGATGACAATGCTTAATTTTCGGAACGTCATCTCTAGCCTACAATAAAAGACATTCAGGTGTCATTGGCTTATCTGGAAAATCAGGGCAAGCAAAGCTTGACGTGGGCGTGCTTGACGTACTACATTTCTTTCTTTCTTTCTTTCTTTCTTTCTTTCTTTCTTTCTTTCTTTCTTTCTTTCTTTCTTTCTTTCTTTCTTTCTTTCTTTCTTTCTTTCTTTCTTTCTTTCTTTCTTTCTTTCTTTCTTTCTTTCTTTCTTTCTTTCTTTCTTTCTTTCTTTCTTTCTTTCTTTCTTTCTTTCTTTCTTTCTTTCTTTCTCATTGCGCGATGCGTCCTGCTGACTTTCCTTCCTCCATGTCGGGAATCGGCCAGGTGATTAGACGACTCCCGAGAAATTCCTGATAGAAGCGCTACCTTGTGACGGTGCACGAAGTAAATAACGAGGGGATATCTTTAAGCTGAGTAAGGCAAGATTAATGAAAAAAATTTCAATGCCACCCGCTTGTGATAGCAACATGTCTTCCTAATGATATTCCAAAAAAAGATATCCGCCAAAATATTGAGTTTCCCCAAAGGTTTCCCAACGCATGGCGTTGGTATTATTCGGGCTGAAACACAGCCCATTAATAAAGATTAGATATCCCGGTAGGCAAGAGTTCTTTGTTTAATTTACTAGTGAAACCATGAGCAGCGCTGGCTGTCCTAAAATTGTTAATTTCTAACTCTACTAACAGAGAAATAAAGTCAGGAAAAGACTCACTAGCGCTTTAACACATTGAACTCCAAGTGCCGAAGAAGGTCTCCACGGGCGCTGGCAACAAAAGCATCTTTACGAGTAATGGCACGCAGGATCCTCGCCGCAGATGAATTAGGTCACGCATATTTCTTTTTTTTTACTCCTATAACAGCAATAACGCCGAGACATCGTTTTTTTTTTTCAAAAAGTGAGAACCATTTTAACTTATAAGCAGTCGACCAGGTTACTGCCCAATAGCAGTATGTGAGTAGCACTTAGTGCGCTCATCTGCTTATCGCGGTAGAGAGCCAAAGCCCGAGTGCATCGGTCTCTAACACAATGGAGAAGTGGCGAAAGGCGGACTAGTTGGTACATAACTTGAGAGTTGAAAAACAGCGCAAAGACAGGACGAAGGAAAATGACACAGGTACGGGCGCTGACTGCCAACTGAAATTTTTATTGAAGAAACCAAGAAGAAGTAGATAGATCACCCCCCGAAGGGGTGATCGATTTATCAGCGTTCCGTCACGCAAATTATTAGAAAAAGAAATAAGCTATTTGACGTCACGCACGTGACAGAAAAATCTTGTAACCTTATCGTATTTTCACTCTTTCTTCTATCTACTTATTCTTGGTTTCTTCAATAAAAATTTCAGTTGGCAGTCAGCGCCCGTCCCTGTGTCATTTTCCTTCATCCTGTCTTTGCGCTGTTTTTCGAGTCTCTAACACAGGGTGGCTGCAAAACAAACAAACAAACAAAACGTGGCAGACGGTTAAAGTCAGGAGAAGAATCAGACAGAATATTCTGGTTTAAATTCACAAAATTTCTTCATCATAAGCGTGTTTTCTTATTGGTGAGCCGGCTCGGCTAATGATATGTCCCACATCGTGATTGGCTGAAATATTGTACTGAAAAGAAAATAAAAATTTGCGTAAGACGATTATCTGAATACGGCCACAGGTGCGCAATTTACAAAGCTCTTTGTTTCTAAGCGCACACGTCCTATCGGTGATATAATATGCAGCTGCAGGGTATTTCAAAACTTTGTTCTACGAAAGAAATCTAGCGTGAGATATTTTCATGAATAAGAGACGTTGAAGCAATACAAAATGATGAGTGGTTTTCAGCGCAAAACGACGAAGACAGGGGAAAAGGAGGGACACGAACACCAGCGCTGTCTCACAACTGACTTTATTAGCAACGGAAACACACATTTTATAGTACAACCTATCACACGTGGGCCCACGCCGACGTGTGATAGGTTGTACTATAAAATGTGTGTTTCCGTTGCTAATAAAGTCAGTTGTGAGACAGCGCTGGTGTTCGTGTCCCTCCTTTTCCTCTGTCTTCGTCGTTTTGAGCTGAAAACCACTCATCATGTTTAACGCAATCCAACTTGCCCAAATGTCAGTTCTTCTGCAATACAAAATGAAACGTCCAAACATTCCGGACCAAGGACAATGCTCTGGCATTCTTCTTCGCAAAATAAATGATTCAATCAGAACTCTTTTTTCGGCGAGTTGATTCCTCATAATTTCAGAGGAGAGACGGGGAGTAGAAGATTGTAGAAAGCGGTAAGATATGAGCCGCATCACCTGTTGGGTAATTTGTTCCGTTTCTATCATGCTCCGTTAGCGTCGATGAGGCACATGAGTTTTAGAAGGAGTATTTTCCATGTAAATTATGATCACTCATTTTATATTGCACTATGAAAAGGTTCACCTATAGACATCAACGGAAGGGCTGCACTGAAGTCATTTTAAGAGCATGTATGATTTTTAAAGACGATAGTCTTTCTTGGGATACTTCAACGAAAAAATTTTGGTCTGTCTGTCTGTCTGTCTGTCTGTCTGTCTGTCTGTCTGTCTGTCTGTCTGTCTGTCTGTCTGTCTGTCTGTCCGTGACCCGATTCAGCTAGTCGGCCAAAGTTTAACCAATTTCTGAACGCCCAGCCATCTTGAACTGGTGTTAGCTTTCATACTTGTGAACATATTCGATCAAAAAAGCAAATACTACGCATACCTGAGGCGCAACATTAATATGTAAGTGTCAGGTCGTGTGTTCTTTTATTAGAAACTACATAGGTACGCAATTCTAAAGACCCTAGTGTTTTGTAGGCTGCGCTGAAAATGCGACGCCAATTCAACGTAGAGTAGGCACTGTCTGAGGCAAGGCAAAACATAGTAGTACGGCTGGCACAAGACTATCGTCTTTCGACGACATTTGCAGCGAAGCACGCAGATACGCGGCCAATTTTTTACGTTTCATTTCATGACGATGAACTTCCTGTGGAAATTGTACAAGGTTCACGCGGCTCAGATTTTGCTAGTGCATTGAATTGTCATTAGCCATGTTGTAGCATATTCTTACCGCTTTTCCACTCTACCGATTTCTGTTGTAATTTTCGTTCTATAGACCATGAGTGCTAGAAATGTTGATGTTTTTTTCATATCATTGTGGTACAGTTCTTATTAGATATATCCAGGTGTAAATGTGTGCCATTTCTAGGCAATCTCATTCCACTTTGTGGTCCACAAAACTTACATAGGCGATGGCTGGTCGTTTCAAATATTAAACGAGCCCATAAAAACGAGACGATATCAGGTTGCCCAGGCGCTATCGTGTACGTCGAGTAATTTTATGTGTGATCTTTGCGCTAAGCGTCCCGGAAGCTTGAACGCCATGAATCTGTTTTTGTGTCGTGAACATTGTGAACAAAGTTAAATAAGGCGCGGTTGCCATAGAAACGCAGACCTTATGAAGGGGATAAACTCGTTAGGTAGAAACTGCTACTTAACTCCCTTAATGGCGGAAATCATCTTCTTTTTTGCCACACCATGACGGCCCTGATCAGTCCTGTTTGCGCTTCCTAGCTTTAATGATCCGCCACAGGCATATTCCAATCCATAACCTCATTGACCTAAGACATGCTACGGCGTTCTTGTTGAGAAAGCAAGTTGCATTATGAAAAGGAGCATGACACAGTTTTGATGATAACTTTTGTGGAGCGATTAAAGAAGCATTCTGGACAATGTGTTTAGCAAAAGTGTGGCTCGTGGCCCGCTGGTGTCAGCAATAAGTGACGCTGGGAAATAAAGATAAGTTTAGGTTTGCCAGGTCGACGACAGATTCACATGAGAATCTTATACAAGCGCTAAGGGTGCCGCAGGCAAGCTCACTGACAAGTTTTTTAGGGCGAAAGCATTAGATACCTCACCAAACGCGGAATGTTACCGTCGGTGTCGGCGACGTGAGCGTCAATACGAGTGATACAAAAAAAGCATGATGTGAAGACGTCCTCCGAAGGTTTCATGATGACTTCACCGGTCTCCAGTACTTGTGACGTCATCGAGGGGTATTCATAATGTCACTTTGACGCCACATAACGTGACCTTACATCATCATCGTCATCAGCCTCACTACACCCACTGCAGGGCAAATGCCTCTCCCATGTGCCGCCAATCAACGGGGTCCTCTGCTTTCTCCTGCCGCGTTATACCTGCAAACTTCTTAGTCTTATCTGCCCACCTAATTTTCTGTCTCCCCCCTCACGGGTTTGCCTTCTCTTGGAATCCACTCACTTACCGTTAATGACCAGCGGTTATCCTGCCGACGCGCTACGTGCCCGGCCCATGTCCATTTGTTCTTCTTGATTTCAACTATATATGATATCCATCACTCACGTTTGTTCCCTGACCCACTCCTTACATAATCATGCTACACAAAATGCCATAATAATGACCTTAGATAATAATGTCATAACATCACATCGTCACTTGTTCAAAAGAGCACCGATCACACAGGCACTGCGAGACCACATGAGTTGCTCAAGGTTTCCGGGAGGGAATGTGGGAGACTCAATACAATAGACTGAGAAGAAGATTAAGAGGGCTGTCGCATTCGAGTCGTCTTAGGCAAATGCACTTTTCTTCAGATTAAGGTTCTTCTGCAAACATTGGAAGCACTGGAAGAGAGTGTTGTTAATTAAAGGAGCGCTGAACTGCTTTTAAATTGCGCAGGAAATCATTTTGTGATGTCTTAAGTAAGGGTAAAAGCTGTTTTGCAGTACGCGAGCTTGTTTGTGACAAAAGCGTTTTATGGAAACTTGAAACGAGCACTTGGACTGGACACAGGACAGAAATGACTAGAGAGGGCGCAGACTAATAACAACGAGTATATTTTACTGTAGCGCAATATGTACACTCAGAAAAAAATATAAATATTGGAAAACTGAGTTCAAAACAGCATTCCATATTTGCACATACGCGAAGTTACAATAAGCGATGAATATATTGATGCTCATTGAACGAGATTGCCTAAATGGGCTCGTTTCGCAGAAATTCCGGTACCGGTGACGGTGTGGGAGTTGGTAGAGCGAAATATTTGCGTTGTCGATCAGAGAAAATTCGAAAGACAGGATGTCATAAACAAAAATTAGCAGTTGTTCCGAGTACGAATACAACCGATGAGCGAAGCTCCTTAGAAATGGGAAGCAAACGACTATGTACATTTTGAAACGGTTGGCGGCGTCGGCGCTTAGATTCGGCCAATCTAGCACGTACGGTAGGATCCTGTCGGCGTAACCTTTGTAGCTCCGCTCGTCGTGCTTTAACCGCAGGACCCTGTTGCCGGGCTCATCTTGCTGCCGCTGCTCTGCGGCTTTGCGTTCCGCATCCTTGCCAAGCTGCTTATCGTCCGCATCATATTCACGTTTCCGTTTCTGAGGACGACTATCCATATTCTGTGAGGAGCCCTAAGTAATGTCAAGTGGGTCCATATATATATATATACATATATATATATATATATATATATATATATATATATATATATATATATATATATATATATATATATATATATATATATATATATATATATATACGAACATGGTTTTCGGTAAATTTTATTGTCGTTTGTAAACGCGAACTGTTTTTGCGCAACGCGCGCCGAGCGCCGCGAGCGCCTTGCACCGCGTGCCGTTTCTTTTTTTATTTTTAATTTTTTGGTTGTTGTTGCGCCGGCTCCGCGAGGGAAGAGCATCTACTGCTACCTTAGACAAAGCGCCCGTGCTGTGCTGGAATGATGGTTGTCATTTCACAATTTACGATGGTGAAAGTGAAGACGAGCATTATAACCAGTTGTGCACAGAGCTTATTTCTTTTATTTAACCTCGGATTTCTGGTGCGCTAGAAGCAAACCACTCGGCGTTCGGCGCGCACGGCGTTTCGTTGTCTTTTCGAGCCGGCGACGCATCCAGGGAGCTTCAACGGTGAACGGGTGCTGGCCTAAGGAGCTTCGCTCCTAATAAAAATGTTCAGTTCTACGTGGAATCGAAGACAGGACTTCCGCGTGGCAAGCAAAGGTTCCCCCGTAAAGCCATGCCCCTGCTTCAGACTGTTTCGGATGAAAACCTTTTACGAATGCCATGTAGTGCGAGAAGTCTCCTTAACAGATGTAATATCCAATATGTAATACTGCATAAGAAAAGTGGAGGATCACAACAGGCATCAAGATATCTGCATCGCGAAACGAATGATTCTTTTAAAGACCCCCAAGCTGCAAAGCGCACAGTCAATATTAATCATCATTAAAAACAACAGTATTAACAATGTGTGAATCTGTGTGGGTGAGCGTGTTTCCTTACGGACGCTTAGTGCCAATTCGCAAAAGGAAGGATTATGCGATAGTGGGTACCTCACAACTCTAGTCGCAAAAAAAAAAAAAACACTCTCGCATAATCAGAAACAATGTTACGCGCACAGAAGCTTTTTCCTTACGGCACAGTGTCCGCCGAGAAGCGAAGCTAGGCTATCTATTGAGAAGGCAGTGAGAATGGGACCCGATTTCGCTATCGGGTCTTACTTTTGAAGGAGAAGCTGAAGCATCCTCGAACTTTTTTAGTCATGCCTATGGAAACCATGCTTAAGGATGAGTCGTTGCTGGTATGAATAACGTAAACTTCAAAGATCTCTCTAGCGCATTGATCATTGTATCTTTTCACAAGCCTTGTGAAAAGCAAGCCTCATTTTCACAAGCCTCATTGAAGTGTGGTCTGCAACCACGCTTCGCACAATTCAGAGCGAGATTACGTCCTCTTGCATTCTTCATGTTAGATGCGTGCTCTCGTACAGTCGGTTTTTTAGGCATCGTCCTGTTTGCTCATAGTATGACATGCCATAAGGTAGCGGCATATCATACACAACCTTCGAGGGGTATTCAGAGGAACTTCCGGCGTGCTTTTCGAGCAAGATTTCGGGGCAGATACTTGCACGTTCACTCCGCCGCAGCATGCACTGCTCTGTCGGTGCGCTAAAAACTAGTGCTGGACCACGTACCGTCACCAGAGAGCATTCATTCCCAAGTAAAGTTCTCTTCATATCAACGATCGCAGTCCATTTTCATTTAGGGCCTTACGTCCACTGTTTCCGTTTTTTTTCTTTCTATTTTCATTCGCACTTCAGCAAGGTAACTGGCACCGCTTATATTCTGTAGGCAAATCTCCCTTCACGCGAGGATAAAATGTCACTTCAGCCTTGGAAAGAAGCAACAAACAAAGGGCAACGAGATTTCACAATTTCCGAAGGCTGGATTATTGCCGCATCCATCAGTCTTACCGTTCACTTACATGCTTCCGCGTCTTCCTGGTTATAAGAAGGAAAAACTAGGCCTGAAGATTTATTCACTGTTCTTCATTTTAGGACCTAGTTTTCTTTTTTGCTTATTTATATTCCTTTATGTACCTAGAGCTTAGGCAAAGATAGTGACCTTCTTGTTGCTATCTGTCTTTCTGTTGACCTTACTACTGGCTGACATCGCACCTTACTTTATTTTACGTTCCTGTACCTACTGTGTCCCGCCATGCAAGCTCGTACCTTATGCTGCATTATTTGGTTGTCATTTTTTGAAGACAATTTTTGTCATTCAGAAGCACGAAATCGCTAAAAGATTACCTTTAGCTCAGAGAGCTATTACATCATGTTGTGCTGTATGGGATAGACCGCGGTGCTAGTTAGAGGAAAGCCAGGAAATGTGCAGCTATCAGTCTCTACGCCAAGTTAAGTGCAAGAGACTACGCCCACTGTGCAGCTAAGTGAGTGCATTTTTAGCATAGCTGCAGCAAGTACGCTGAAGGATGGCCACGTATGCCTCTAACTTTTTCTATTCCTAAGACACTGTAACTAGGTTAGGGAGTTTATGCAACAGCAAGAACCAAAGCTAACGCCGAGGCAAGGGTTCGGGAATGAAGTTCTTTTTCATGCAAAAGCTTGCAACGGTGTAAAATCGAAAGCAGCGCCTACTGCTTCGCAAAAGTAACACGGCAAAATCGATAGTTACTTTTAAATCAATGCAACATGAAAGCAAGGATACCTAACACGGGGTACTTTTAGTAATAAAGGTAATAAACTAGAATGGAAGGCTTATTGCCAGCACGTCGCGTGGTGAGTACTTTTGAGTGGTGCGGGTGCACTTTCTTGTGATCCCAAATAGGATCAGGATCAAATAGGATCAAGAAGGCAATATCTGCCTTCTTGCGCCGGTGCCGCAAGAAGGCAGATATTGCGTTAATGCATTCGAGCAGTAAGAACCTTTGGGACAACAAAGCCCGCTGCCTCATTGCGTATTTCGACGCGCTTATGAGAAGCCTCCCTTAAGCTAATTCAGCGAGACGAGACGATGAGTCAGCATTTACCCGCCACAGTGGTCTAGTGGTTATGGTGCTCGACTGCTGACCCTAAAGGCGCCAGGTCGATTTCCGGCAGTACCGGCTGCATTTTCGATGGAGGCGAAAATGCTCCTAGCCCGCGTGATTAGCTTTAGGCGGATGAAACCCCAGGTGGCCAAAATTTCCGGACCTCTCCACTATGGCGTCTCTCATAATCATATCTTGGTTTTAGGACGTTAAACCCCAACGATTATTATTTTTTTATTATTACTGTTTAATATGTCTAGATTTTTGTTCTTTGAAAACGCGTGCCGTGCCGAATGCGCCGCTCGAGGCGCGAATAATGGATTACCTGGCACCTATTGCTCAAGAAGTTGAAATTAAACGATTACAAGCTTGTCTTTTCAAAGGACAAGGTTTGACTCAATGTGGCCCTAAAGTATTTTTTTCCTTACTTGGTTATTCGCTCGTGCACGCAAATTAGTCCGGGTATGAACAATGTTCCTCAATATCTGCTATTTAAATATTTGACTTAGTTGAGAAAAAAAAAAGCCACAGTTTTGCCGCAAGGGTGAAGCAATGAATGCGATAGCAAGAAATTGGAATGTCACACGAAGATCGACGAGCAGCTGATACATGAAGCTTCCCGCGAAGCACAAAGAAAGATTCTCGAAAAGAAAGCATAGGTATACACAGGAGAGGCGTGAAGTAACAACTATCACAGTTGTTACGCCTTTATGTTTGAGCAACGCGCTGAAAGTGTCGACAACAAAGAACCCGACGCTCTTAGATATTTCTTCTTCTTTTAAGTGCGGCCCGCGGAATGACCCCTCTGAGTCTCCTGCCACGTGTCGGCGTCTAAAAAAATGAGTGGGCGGCGTTCTTTTTTTTTTTATCGTTCAACATCACGAGTGTGTACAGAAAGGGTCCCCTTTTTTCGTGCGCGTCTCAAGGGCAATTTTCAAATTGAAAGCAAATGCTGGAGCATTGCGTGGTAGAAAACACGCTCAAGCTCCTGCGAGATCTGTGTATACCACCAGCCGTAAATGATGTATAAATAGCTTGCCGTTCTCGGTATGCTGGCGCATGCATGGCGAGTGGCTGAGTGCTCTAACGCAGCATGCTGTGGAGCGAGGGGTCACTGGTTCAAATATATATATGTATATATGTGTATGTATATTCATAGGCGTGCGCACGAGGGGGGGGCAGAGGGGGGCGGCCGCCCCCCCTAGTCACCTGAGAGAGGGGGGGCGCAAATTCTGCCCCATACATTGACTTAATAGGAAGGGGGGCGCTGCGATGAACATTCGCCCCTCCCCTGCCCCCCCCCCTGAAGGGGAACCCTGCGCACGCCTATGTGTATATTTATACGGGGAATGGCGGCAAGGGCGACGTCGCCGTTCAAGCCAGCCGAGAGTGGTCTCTTGTCTATGGTAAGGTTTCATTTCGAAAAGCTTTCTTGCCCCCCCCCTTAACAATCGTAACTGCGCATTTGCTGACGTACTACTGCGATGGCGTCTAGGTCTGTATTCTTGAATTACTTGATTTTGCAATGCTGTAGAAAACGCGCTTGAAATAAATCCCACCAATTATTTATTCACAATGCAGGATATAAAATGATACATTTCTGAACCACTTTTCTCTCTTCGTTGGCAGCCTCATGCCACTTGAGTAATTCGAGAAGTACTCGGATTTACTAGCACCAAGTAATCAAACTTTTGAGTAAGTCTCATCCAGCTGCGTCATCAGTTATTCGTCGTTGGCGGCGAGCGCGCACTGAACGCTCTCCTCGACAAAGAACGAAGTGGAAGTTTCGCCACACGACCCATCAATGTGTTCCCGTCTTTGAGAGAATATCGACCAAGTCTCGAAGGCGCAATATTCAAGTATCGACTAAGGGGTATCCAGATTTTTATGCGTGGTTGTTGCCGGGTTCTCCGACAAGCACATACACTTCGTGAGGAAACGATTGTACATTGTACGCACACTTCCAGCAGCGCTTCTTATACGCATTTACAGGAACGATCTCATTCCGGAGAGAGCAACCGAAATTCATTTGTTATCCCAGAGTACAAACGTACACGATGACTCGAAAAGCGACAAAGCGATGACACATGAAATAGACGGAAGATTGTCGTTATAATGAAGTACGTTCGAAGGTAGGCTTTACGTGAAAAATTGGTGAACGCTATGTTAACAATAAAAGTTATTTCACAGCAATGCTACTGTGCGGAGTAGCAGCGACGTGGTGTAAAGCTTTAAAAATGACTTGAATACTCTAAGTTTGTTCTTACATTTCTTACGTTCCTAAAGCTGCAATCAATCCCGTGTGAGCAGGGCACATTTTCATTTTTTTTAAGGTGATTCGATGTTAATATTTTGTGAAGCTTAGCAAGTCGTTCAAATGAAGCAGTGAGAAGCACTAGCTTAACCAGATCATTCTTATCAATTTCGCTGTCTTCAGTGGAGATAACAGCCAACGAACTATGCACTTTATTGGAACGAATGCCAAGTCTAAAACAGAGAAAGGATGAATAATGTTTCGTAGGGGTGATTGATGTAGCATGTAAATGCCAACGATCAAGAGAAAAGTGCAGAATCTAAATTTTCATGAAATCTAAATTTTTGCATTCCTTACTTCCACTGCTTTTTTTAAAGCTAACCGATGAAACAAAAACAGGAACACCACAGTTTTGCCAGAAACACGGAGTAGTGATGGCGACAACAGTACATCGTCCAAGTAGATGAAATATTTCTGCCTGATTTATATGCTAGTTAAATATCATGATCATTCACACGTTATTATATATACAGTACAGCCTGAAGCCCTCTCCCGATGATCTCCAACTTATACTATCTTGTGTGGGCAGGTTTAACTTTTGCCCTGAAAATTCTTCATTTCGTGGCTCCACCTAACTCGCTGCCTCAGTTGACTGCTGCTTTACCACAGCTGGCTGCTCCATATATAAATGTGTGCCGGTAAGCTTGAATCAGATTAATAATTCATTACGGAACTAAGCTGTGTCAGGGCCTGGTAGCACTAACAGGACGTGCAGTATGAAAACGAACGACAGTGCATTCCTTGCAGTTAAGGGTTTTCCTACGAAAAGCTACGATATTTATTCTCATCATGACGCAGTGATCGGTATAAAATCTCGATGGAGGGAAACATACTTCGCTTTTTCGTTCCCCCAATGAAGACGGGCCAGACTCTCACAGAGCTAAATGTACTGAACGCCGTTGATCTTCGAAAAACAGTCCATTACTGCGGCTAGTGTCCGTAAACAAAAATGACGTGGGGTTCATTTGTTATTCAGAGATGAAATTTTGCAAGAAACGCATAGACTGGCATGACAGGGTGGGCACCGTTCTTATTGAACAAATAATGTAAAGCTACTGGGACTACTCTTTCTTGGCATCACAAGGTTCAATGACAGCAGCAGAAGTTGCCTGGAACTTAAAAAAAAATATGCGGTAGGGCTTAAGTAATATAACGAAACACTGAAAATGGTATGTCGTCATATATTGTCGATGACAGGAAATATGTGTCACAAACTCTGTGCGCATTGGTACAGAGTTCTGTCGCCAAATTTATTGCGCCTACGCTTCCGAAAATATGTTTCTTGTTTTCTTTTTCCTTTTCTCTTAGATCAAAGCTGTTGCCAAAAAATGGCGACCCATTTTCTCATTAACCATTACTTACCGCCAGGGCAGTTGAAGGTAAAGTGCCGCACGGGTAAAGGCGTCCTCAATTTCTTCTCTATCTATGTAGATAGATAGATAGATAGATAGATAGATAGATAGATAGATAGATAGATAGATAGATAGATAGATAGATAGATAGATAGATAGATAGATAGATAGATAGATAGATAGATAGATAGATAGATAGATAGATAGATAGATAGATAGATAGATAGATAGATAGATAGATAGACATCATTGTGTAGTGTGTTTTGTTGTATATTTGTCGCTCTGAGGGCATTGTTGCAACCGGACTGAACTACAAACTGTGACCCCGCAAGAAAGGAATGTAGCCCGAACTAAGACTTAATGACTCGAAGTATTATGATGCTCGTTTTTGCCGGTAAACGCCAGACGCGGTATGAATGACTCTGCATTTGCGCAAACCCACCAGGGACTGTTCCGGCTGCACAGACAAGGCTCCTAGCCTTGACCAGAACCATACGTCTAGGCCTACTCTAAACGAATACCACGTCGCAATTAAACCGCAAATGGCACCGGCCAACTTCCTTCGCCCAGGAGCTCGTGAGCCTAACTATACAGGTTCCGTGTTCCTCGTCTTATATAATTGGAGTTGCACGAACGAATGACCGCTGTCAACTCGGCCTAAATTAGGGCGAGTGCCGTCAATATATCCAAGCATTCTTCTAACTGCTATCGTTGGCAATGCTTCTACTAAAAAACACGAGTTTACGCAATCGGACAAAGTGGACTAGTGGGCTTCATTTACCGCTTGGTTGGTGCAGTTGTGTGGTAACCCTACCTAAGCTCTAGACTAAGCGTTTTTAGGTTGGCTAATGCTAACGCACTTACGACACCAGATTTTGTGGCTGCATCACACTGCTAGGGCATCCTGTTAGTCCGTTGTCCAGACATCATAATGGCCTCCATCAACATCTGCACATCCTCAGCTTACCCATTTGCTGCCACGAATAACGGAAACTCACGATAATTCATCGCGCCATGGTAGTATATGATGCATGACGTTGGCGGTTCAGATGGAGGTCGTGAGTTGGGTTCCCGCCGCATCTCAATGCTGGGTAAATACGACACTAGTTGAGCTGGACGGTAAGGAACAGCAAATATTAGAGATAATTCTGTTTTCCACAACTACGGACTGTCGGTAGAATTATAGCATAGCGTGCACTGCGCAACAGTGCTTGCAGTAAGCATTTTGAGATAGCTTGGGACGTCCAGGGTCACGCGCTCAGACGTTTGTGTCTCCGCGGCGCGGTTGTGGTATCCACCGAGAACCGAAGTTAGGCTAGCAATTGAGAAGGCGATGCGCGCGAGGCCTGAATACGCTATCGCGTTCTACTGCTCAAGACGAAGCTTAAGCGTCCTAAAGTTTTTTTTTTTTTTCGCCTGCACGTTGACAGATGTTTGTCACTGTAGAAGCCTATCCGATAGGAGGAAGCCAGCTTTGCACATTGTCAGAAGAAGCACTCATAAGTCATTTTGATAAAAATAAAAAAGAGCATGAGCAGTTAACTCTCATTAGCTACGCTTATGCGAGCCTTGGGACTATGCTTTGGGACAATTACGCTTAACTAAGACGTGATCGCAATTTCCACTATACGATAAGGGTGGCGATTTGGGCTTGTTGGTATGGCTGCATGATAATTGATGGTAGCGCAAGCTAAAGACGAGGACAAAAGAAGGCACATTCGAGACACCACAGCGCTGTGGTGTCTCGAATGTGCCTTCTTTTGTCCTCGTCTTTAGCTTGCGCTACCATCAATTATCATTCCACTATACCTCGTAATTGCGCTACCTCTGATTCTGTTTTTATATACACAACTTCCGCCAGCAAAACAGTTAGTCTCGCTCGCCTGCTCAGTGCCTGTCGAATGAACTAGGAAATCCCTTTCGAAATAATTTAACTTTCTCCCTTCTCCTCCTCCCCTCTTTTTTCTTCCCGCCACTCCCTACGCCATGAAAATTCTTTCCCGCTATGTTCTTCTGTTTCCCAGGCATTCCCGGGAGAGACTGCTGATTTATTCGAACGCTTAAAAAGAATCGCGGGCAGCAACGCGCCACTGGTGGGACAGTTACGCCTGGCGTCAGCGGCGTCGTCTTAATGCATTTCGGCGATCACAGCAGATTCCTTTACTTTATCCTTACTCAGCCATTTTCCTTCCTGCTGATGTCTTTGCTTGGCCGCTGCCGACTTTGGTCCGGAATGCGACAGCGATTGTTCGCGTTGACGTCACTTTATTGAGAAGAGCTTCCAGTTTCTTATTTGTTGTATCCTGCTTGTTTCGAACGCTCGAGATATTGCTTCTTCGTCCCGGCCAGCGTATACACAAAATGCCATGACAGTTGTGACAAGATCTGGTGACGATATAAAACTAGATGAGAAGCTTAACACCAATTCCTCGTAACAGTAAACATAAGGAAAAAAAAGGGGGGTCAACCGGGCAAGTTCTCCTGAGTTTATTTAGAAGATCGAAGAACGTGCATTACACGAGCACGAGAAAGCGACAGGGAGTGTATTCCCTGCGCAAGTTACGTTGTCATAGGCCTAAGAGTTGCGATATCATCCGAAAAAAAAAAACAGATTTTGGCTTTTACGATGTCAGACATCTCACGACACCACTTCTAGCGAGCCTGGAACGATCCGATCAAGAAACAATCTAGACTAATCATATAACATTGGGCTTTAGGTGCCTACAAACATCGCGATGTGGTTTTGACGCACGCCTTAGTGAAGGGCGCATCTACACCTTATGAGCCCCCCGATTGTGGGAGATTTCCCACTATCGGGGGCTCATAAGGTGTAGATGTGTATGTAAGGATGCGCTTGCGTTATCTTCAGTGGTCTTTTCTGCTGTGGACTAAAGACTCATACTCAGCGCCTCATGTATGCTAAGTGGTGACGGCGCATGAAAATTGCTAATTGGACTAGGGAACACAAAACCGGTTTTTTTGTTTTTAGAGAGATGGTTTTATATTGGAAATAATCGTTCCGGTGATATCAGAGTGGTTGTCTATTGAAATATAAGAGAAAAAAAAACATGGTCGGTATAACATGAAAGTGAAACGTGTCTGCACAGAGGTAGTTGAGCGTTTATTGTGCAATGCTTCGCCACAAGGGGGGCAGGAATGATTGCTATAGCAACCAATCGTAATGTCACGCGAAGAACAGCAAGCAGCTCTATACTTGCTGCGCGCTCTTCAAGCAGAAACGACGCCAACGGATGAGCGCGGACCAACTGTCACAGCTCGCCACTTAAAGTGGGCTGTTCAAATACAAAGGACGCACGAAACGAACCCACATGTATACAGAGGAGGAACGCGAACAAAGGCCAGTGTTATTACTTCCTTGTGTTTGAGCAGCGCGCTCCTTCCGCAAACGCAGTCGCTGCAACGAGCGAAGTGACCTTCGTGCTCTCTCTACTTTGTCAAACTTACGCGGAAAGCACAAGACGCACAAAGCACCCCCATGACGAGATAATCGCGCGCGCATTGCAACGTGCTGGGTGACGCCTTTAAAGCGCGCCCTTCGCACCATCTCGCTAGTGTTAACGAGAACACGAAGGGCCACCGAGCTCTGAGTACCGCCAACGGTAAATGGTGTGTATAAATAAATCGCCGCTAGTATGCTGATGAACGTACGGTCTCTGGCCGAGTCGTCACCCGCCGCATCATGTGGAGTGAGACATCATAGGTTCAACTTCTGGTGATCGAACTTGTTATTCTAGTTAGATGCGAAGCAGCCTATGGCGAAGTTCAATCTGGTGTGTGGCATGACCACCCTTACTGCGCATGCGCAAACCCTCTCCACACACCTCCTCTCCACACACCAGCTAACATCTGTGGCTGCACCGTAGCCAACCTCCCTCTTCCCACATTGCGCCTCCTCGTTTAGATAAAAGGCTCGAGTTAGGTCGTACACACGCTCAGTCACTGCGCCGGCTGCGCCGCCCGGTGTGCGGCGCAGCCGCCCGGTGTTAACGTGGACACTAGGTGTCTACGTTAACAACAACATAGGAACATAAACACAACACAAACGATAACACTAAATACGCAACATTAACGGAAACACCTAGTCAAACCGATGCAAACGCGGCGTGCAGCCCCCATGCTGCTTCGCATCGCCTCATGGTCTGCTTTAGCGTGAGATGGTGTAATTTGTTTTTTCTTTGCCCACTGTTAGCGCATATTTTTCAACGTCGCATCCTTGACAGGAATACGTCTGTAGAGCCGTGGTGGAGCCCAGCATCAAACACTTTCTTGTTAAAAAACATTTATAAACTTCTATATTCGTGCTATGTGAGTATTTTCGAGCAACTATTGCTTCTACTTTATAACTTAGCCGCCGTCTTTCGTCGTTAGTTGCCAAACTTGCCAAGTTTTTGTTGGCTTCTTCGGGAACACAATGCAGTTAGTTTTATCAAAAAACATTAGTTCGTCGGAAGAAAATGTGGTTGCAATTCGTGCACGGAACTATAGCGTCCCCAATGTTTGCAATACGCCTTCAATTACACCACAGGACGAAAGGCTCAATTAATCAACAGTTTGTATGGTGAAAACAACGCAAAAGGACAAGGACTAAGAAATAGTGGACACAACACGAGCGCTGACTTTCAACTGAAAAGTTTTATTAAAGGAACACCGTAATACACAATAACTTCACATGATTTTACAAGGCAACAAAATAACTCATGAAAACACTCTTGGCTATGAATCGTTACCAACATGTCCACTTTTCAACCCGGCTCAATTAATATCTTATGTAATATCGTAAAAACAAAAAGAAAATATGTAACACATCACAATGTCAGCGTCTGGAAGGGACGACTGGAAGGGATTTGTGCCAGTTTTTTTTATACCTGATGCTCTTGATCAAGGGAATTTAGGAAAGAAAAAAAAAGAAAGAAAGAAAGACAGAAAGAAAGAAAGAGAGAAAGAAAGAAATATATACAAAAGACAAGAAGGGTAACAAGAGGAGGTCTTCAGTTGGCAACCATTTAATTGTGAAGGGGAAAGGGGGGCAAAAAGGAATGAAAGAGAAGATACTATGAAAACACAACAGACCGATTATCACCATAACTATGACCAAATATTTCACAAAGGCATTATCAATGCATCGCCTCAGTGTTCCGCTCATTCCGTTTTATCTGAGAAAACAAAGCCACATCCTAAGGACCAACTACGTCGTGTAAAGCCTCACATACTCTGCCCTCTTTGGGAAAATAGAAACATATAAGGGTGCTGACAGCCTGTCTTGACGCTTTGGCTGATAGAGAGACTCATTTGCTGCTTCTTTGCCGACAGCTTAATGCTGGAGCTTCGAGTGAACGGTCAATATTCCGCCTTTGTATCTCCTTGAGTAAACTTATATCTATGCGCTCAAATGGAACCTCAAAAAAGCAGGTCGGCATCTGCGATTCACTCTACGTGCTATGTTTTGCATTTGTTGGCGTTATTATTTAACAGAAGGCATGTGAGTGTATATTTTGCGAAAATCCAATCCCTACCATCGTTACCAACCTACCACAATTTCTAATCGCACTCAATATACAATACCACTGAATGTCGCAGTGGTCTCTGAAATATCTATGTCCTCTTTCGTCAGACATTGGGATCGCCTCCAGGGTTTTTCTTGATGGAGGTCACTGGTCGACTCTGTGAATGTGACTTATACAATGGCAATCAAATTTTCTCACCGGGCAACAATGAAAAAACTACGCGACAGGCGGTCTCCTCGAAATCAGAAAGGCGACCGCTCTTTCCTGTCCAGAGACACATTTTTGAATGGGTAGAGGCTAATGGAGGTCTTCAAGCGAGGGCCACATCTTGAGAAAATGATATTCCTCACCATTGTGTGGAATTCAAAGCAGCTATGCCCTTTTCGCAAGCCTGCTATCTTGCGACTGTCATTTGAAATCAAGGCTTTCACATGTCAACGCCTGAGGTTGAAATCTGAGAAATCTCTGAAGTGCTGTCCAAACCAGTTGAGTTCATTTGTGCGCCCCGAAGCTTGCAATATGTCTATAAAGATAAGATGATCTTCCAGTCAAAAACGAAGAGGGAAACTTCAATTTTGAGATGATAAGCGAATGTCACTTCGTTACCACAGTGGTAGGTCGCTGACAGGGAGGATCTCGCCCTCAGATTTACGGTATAGCTATTGATATAAATAGGCTCCTCTGGGAAATGAGAATTTCAGCTTCTTTTTTTATCAGCACTAGAAAGATAACAG